>PVKN010003659.1:0-36256 GCA_004027915.1 Capromys pilorides
TGCTCTCAGGGGGAAGGGGAAGCCAGCATGTCCTTCTCACATCTGCTGACTGTCAAGTGCTGTTAGCCCAAGTGAGCTTTATGCCAAGGTGGCATGGTTTGGGGTGCCAACCTCTGTCACCCTGCCTCCCCTGTGGGACAAAAGGGATTTTGCAGATGTCACTAAGAATCCTAAACAGTGGACTTGAGTTGACCCAAAAGGAGTTGTCCTGACATGACCTGGGGAACTTTTAAAAGTAGCCCGACAGATGCTAGGCTGGAGGGACTTCCCAATAGCCTTGAGGTACACACTGCCTCACTATGGAGGGACATAGGGTGCACAGTGGTGAGTAGGCCCTGGAGAGCCCAGGAAGACGTGGCAAGCCTGTAGGACTTCAGTCCTGCAGCCACAAGGAACAGAACGCATGGAGAAGACTCCAAGGCTTAGGCAAGACCTGAGTCCTGGTGGGACCCAGTGCAGGGACCTAGTAGACACTTGCCAGGTTCCTGGCCCACAAACACATGTGGGCAGTCTGAAGTTGCATGGCTCCCACGGAGTCTGTGTAGCCGCAGGGAGCTAGCATGCTTGCAAGGGGCTCCATTGCCACTGCCTGTGTGCCCTCTCCAAGGTGGTCGTCAGGTCCAGCATGCACCCCGTGCTGCTGTGTACAGCATCCTCAGAAGCCCTGGTACTCCCTGCCTCCAGGGACAGCTGCTATGACTAGCGAGGAAATGCACCTCAGTGTCGTGGTGCCTGCAATGCTGGCTTGCACTGGGCCACACTCAAGTGGCTTCTGCATGAGGGCCTCAGTGGTGAGTTCTCCAGGGTCAGCCTGGAAATCCAAGACTTCCTTTCTCGTGGTGGTTGTGTCACTGGTGCAGACCTCTAGGCTAGTCCACTGCCCATTGCCCCTCCAGACTTCCTCTGGGCACTGAAGATGTCACTTGTGACTTCTGTGGCTGCTGTCAAGAAGCCTGTACTGAATCCAGCTGTCCTGTCTAAAGAAGGCAACCTGGTCCCTCTTTCCAGCTGCTTTCAGGAAAGCCTCTCTCCTCCTCCACATCACCCAGTGTCACTGTTGCGTCCCCTGTGAGTTCTGTCAGTCCCTTTCAGAGGCTCCTGAACCTGAGCCACTTTAAGTACTTCTCAGCCGTCATCCTGCCCCTCTTCCATGCTCCACACCCTGGGACCTCATCAGGCACCCTGGGAGCTGAGCAGGAGGCAAGGATTCCTGCACTCACCTGACCCACTAAGGGCCCACTGCAGGGAAAAGCCTACGACGAGAGAGCAGTGAAAGTGACAGGGGCAGGAGCTGAGCTGAGCTGAGCTGTGAACTGGGTTCATTCTGCTGCTATGGAGTGGCCAGATTCCACAGGGCTGCGGGAGCGTGTCGTGTGTCACAGAGGTTCTGCTTCCATGTCCCCACAGCCAGACGCCAGTCTGGGGGCTCCCTGCTGGGAGGAGATGGAGCTAACCCTGGTTCATTTCCCAGAGAGGCAACTCCTCTGACCAAGGAGCGTTCTCTGGAGGATGCAGCCCAAAGCCACCTGCAGCCATTTCCAGTTGCAGGGTGGGCATCCAGCCAGGCAAAGAAAGCAGCCAGGGCACCGAGGGCTCCAGCTCGCTCCGAGGAAATGGGCTTCCAGCTCGTTTAGTCTCTGGTCTACACTTGGGTAATTTCCTTGGATCTGTCTTCCTGTTGCTAATAACATTTTCTAATACGCTTTTTATCTTCCCCACTGAATTTTTAATGACTACATTTTTCATTTCTAGAAGTTTTATTTGGTTCTTTTAATAATCAACTGTACTTTTGCTTAGATAGTGTCTCATTCTTTTGTTACCCATCCAATGTAACCTTCTTAGTAATTTCTAACGTTTATTTTTAAGATCATCTATCTTATCTCAGTGTCTTGAGCAGGGGTATAATCGTGCTCTTTATTTATCTGCTGACTCTTGTTCTTGGTGAATTGTTTCCTATGGGCCTAAACATTTTATATAAAATCTCATATTTTATCTAAGACCCTTGGGTTGTGTAATTTTTCCGTTATGAGTTCATTTTGAGTGAGGCTCTATGGAAATCTGTGTAAGGTGGGTAGAAGGTTCAGATTAGAGCTATTTGTGTCTGCCAGGGTCCCAAATTTTTCCTGCACTGGGACTGCTTTGTATGCCTCTGTTGGGGCCTGAAAGTCCCTGGTGTAAGGTTATTTTCCTCTGGTGCAAAAGAGAAGCAAGAGAGAAGAAATCCTTTCTTTCTCGGTGCGGGAGCACTGCCGAAGAGAAGCAAGAACCCTCGGGGAGGAGATGGGGAGACCAGGAATTTATTGGGCTGGGTTGGGAATGGAACTTGTGTGGGTGGTACAGTGTGGTAACAGGTGCTGATTTGGGAAGGCTTGGTGTGTGAAAAACAAGAGAGGAGGTTGAGGTTAACCACAGGGAAGAAGGTGGAAGCTCGTCTAGGGGTGGCTAGTCCGAGGTCTTGGATCCCCAGGTCATGCTGAGTTGCCACCATGATGACCAGGCAGACTTTGGGATGGGTGCAGACCCATCACCTGGACTACACTGGGAGCCAGCCAAGGCCTTGCCTAGAATGGGGTGGCCTTGTCCTCAACCAGAACCAAGTTGAAGCATCCATTCCTTGTCCTCTCTCTGCCCCAGGACATGGCTCCTCTACCCTGTCCTTCCATGGTTGGTGCAGGATCCCCGACTCTTTGCTTGGAGTTCCAGGGATACTGCGATACTGTGTATACGACTGCTGCCCCATCTCAGGCCCCTCACTCTGCTCTCTTGACACCTAGCACCCCTTCTGCCCCATCCAGTCCAGACCCCAGAGCTTGGCATGTCCATTGCTGTGTCCTTGTGCCCTTGTACCTTGGCCTTTATCCCTACTACCAATCACACATCCACCCAGGGGCAAGAGTTCTCTGCAGCAGGGCTGCTGCGACACACACACACACACACACACACGCGCGCGCGCGCACACACACACACACACACACACCAAGTAACCCTGCCATCACACGTACATTGCCTTTGACTCTGGCTGGTCACGTCTTCCACGCCCCTGCTCAGCTCCCTTTCGGTACCCACCACAGTGCCAGGCCCCTCACAAGCACTCGCAGTGCTGGCTCCTGTTGCCTCTGTGACCCCTACCCCTGCATCCTGGCATGACTCTAACTGCGTCACCTCTTCTTTCCTTTGGGGTTCCCTCTGCCCATGGTGTGTTGGGCTTTCAGAACCTCTCCGAGGCTTTTTCAAGGACTGTGACCTACTGCTGATGTCACTACCTCCAGTGTGTCTCCTCCCACCCCCAGGTGAAGGGGTGCTGAGGAATTCCACACTCAAATAGCCTGGTGCCACTTTCAGGGCCTCTTCCTCATGTTGAAACCCTGGAGGAAGAGCCGACAGAGACAGAAAACAGCTTCTGACCCCTCCCAAGAAGTATCTTTTACCCCCTAAATGCCTCAGCTGCCTCAGGACTGTTCTGGGAGACTTTTCCTTGGTTGGTGGTGGTGGTGAGGATGATGGCATTGGCAGCACTGTGTCTGTCCCAGACATCCCTGCCCTCCAGCCTGGGCGATTCCGATTCTCTGCGGCTGCTTCATGTGTCCCTGCTTTGGTACCCCAAGAGCCTCTGCTCTGCCATGGCAATGAGGATACGTGGCTCATGTCGGGTGGCACACGGGTACAGAAAGCTTGTGGGTTTTGGCAGGAGAATGCTGTGTGGGCCACCTTTCTGTCTACACAGGCAGCTGTCCCTTCACGCTCATCAGGTCAACTTGCGTCACCTCTGGTCTGTGTACTGCTGCGTCAGTGCTGTGGTACAGACCTAATTAAACCTCCTTCGGATTTTATTTTCCCTACTTGCGACTTCTATCTTGAGCTAGCTGCATTTGCTGGTAACACTAAAGACTATGGGCACTAAAAGTGGCTGGCACCTTATGCTGGTAATACTATGGGTGGCTTCCTGCCAGACAGTGACCAAGAACAGGGAGAGATGCTACCTCTGAGAGATTGAAAGGCCCTGGACAAGTGGCTGAAAGCCCCTTGCTTCAGCTGCTTTGAGTAGCAAGGATAGCTGCTAACACCAGGAGCTGAGAGCTGCTGGCATTCAGAGTGGGTGACGCTAGTACAGCTGCGCTGGGGGCTGTGCACTTTGCTTATTCATGATTTTTATCTGACTTGAGCACAGGAGTCCTTGGCCAATGGGTAGCACCCATGGGCTACCTGACCCCAAGCGTGAGGGCAGGTTGAAGGGTGGCTGTTGGAGGCTGCGGTTAGAGCCTCGATCAGCAGGTTGGGGATGGAAGTATGGTTCTGTAAGGTACAAGATAGGGCCAGTGAGAAGAGGTAAGTCCATAGCTGGGGCCCACAGTGGAGCAGAATACCACAGATTCTGAGAGGTCTGAGTTCTGGGCAGGCACAGCAGCCTGTGCACACAGGAGGTGGGAAGGACATATTTGAACCCACAGCTGGCGAGTGCCCTTTGCTCCTATATACTTACATGTGGGGTACAGGTGCCTGCACTTGGCATTCGCCTGGCCCACAAGTTAGGGATGGTGTGGTGCTCCCCCATCATCCCAAGACCCTCCTCAGCCGAGACATGCCAGTCTGCTCGTGAAGACAGAACTACGCTTCCTTACCCAGGTCCTCCCAGGCCAACCCCTGGCCTCCATGTCATGTGCTCTTCAGCGGTGCAAACCAAGCCCTCTCAGCTTGAGGGCGGAACGTTACACGTGCCCTGTCTTGGTCCTCTTCTGGTCCTCTTGGTGTCCTATCTCATTCCAAGCACGAGAGGTGACCTGGCAGCCACTACCTTGGCTTAGGGTGTCTGCTGTCACTGACGTTCACAGTGAGGCTCTGGGAGACCCCTTTGGAATTCATGCCTGTCCTTTAGGATGGGGACGTGTGGGGCCGGCCTTGACCTGATGGAAGCTGATGGCAGCCTCAGGACAGCAGACTGACTGACCGCATAACACAGGTGTTGGTTTTTCTCCTTGTTCCCTCCCCAGTGTGGCTCTTCTTTTGGCTTTGCTTTCTGTGACGCTGAGTGGATACACTTTGTATAGAACTCTCCCACAAAGCATTGTCACTGTCCTTGCTTGCTGGCCCTGCGCGGAAATGACCTCCTTTGGATACCTCTGGCCTCCAGCCTCCTTCCATCTTTCGCTCTCCCAAGGGGCCTGGCTTCTATTATCCTCATCCTCTAACTACTGCCCAGCTGTCCTGATCTCCAGAACTCGGGCTTTTTTTTTTGCTGATAAAACTCAAACAAAAATGGCTTTTGACGGGATTGCCCAGTCAAAGTCATGTCCACACCATCAGTGAGTGGTTCAAGCCTGAAGGCTGGGCAAGAGAAGCCAGACAGAGGTCCACATTCAGCACTTCTGTTGTTTTCTTGACTACTTATTTAGTGGCCTGATTGAGCCTTGTCTGCAGTGGGCTTCAGGAACCTTGGAGGCACGAAGCAGGATTTGGATGAGACTGGAACAGCACGCGGCATGACAGGAACCATGAGTTGCTTTCCTGTCTGCTTGTCCCATATTGCAAAAGCAATGCACTCACTGCCGAGTTCAGGGAACACAGAAAGCAAATAGGAACCAGGGGTCTCTCATATTCCAAACACGCAGCAGACACCATCAGGACATCCTGCTATATATTTTTATTTTTTGTAATTTGTAAAAATGATATTATAATGAGGTTTTGTAATCTTCCTTTTTGTTATAAAGTCAATTTCCATGACACAAATTCCTATTTGTCTATTTATTCCAACAACCATTTTTTTGGGTGCCCCTTTCAGCTAAAAATATTTATCAATATCCACACTTAATAGCTCAAGAATTGCAGTCAGAATGTGGAATAGTGCGCAACTGTAACCTCTGCCTGTATGTGTAGTTAAGTAACCAAGTTTGCCAGTTGACACGCTGTTAAAATGTGCGGTGCTTATTTCTTCACACTGCACTTTCTTGTTACGAGGCAAGAGAACATTCTGCCATGTTTACTGCTGTTCTTTGTACTTTTGTGTCCTTGCCTCTGCCTGTTTTGCTTTTGGAATGCTCATCTTTTGTTTTTCAGCTTTGAAAGTTCTCTTACCTGCAAAGGGAATCAGTCTTTCTCAAACATGATGCGAGTGCTTCTCTCACTCGTGTCTGTTCTGATGAACGGACAGCTCTTCTTCCTCTCCAAACTGGGGCCATGAGTGCCACCCATTCTTTTGAGCTAAACTCTCCTTCAGCAAGGCACAGCTCTTAAGTTTCGATAGGTGTTTAGCTCTGTGCAGCATACATACCAGTTGGGCTTTCACTCCAGAAAGTTACTGCCTGTTCTTCCCCCTCAACTCTCTGCCCACTCACCCCAGGAAACCACTTGTTGGATCTCTATTCTCATGGCTTATTGGATGTTTCCAGAATTCATGTTAACAGACCCAAGAGTGCTCCTCTTCTAAGTTCAGCACGATGTTTCTGACATTCATTCATCAGAAAGCTTATTCTTTCTACTGCTGGGTAGTATTCGCTTGTATTTATTCTACAATTGTGGATTATCCAATTTCCCACTGTCTGTACTCAACATTTTAATTCACTTAGTCAAATTATTATTTTCCTTTATTACTGATGATATATTTTCTACTCCATGGCCCAACAGAAAAGTCCAGTTTGTTTTTCTAAACAATTAAATCTTTACTGCATTTGATAAGGCACTTAGGAACTCCTTTCCCAAGTAGTGGGTAGTCTTCCGTTGCATACTCTTGCCAACTTGAAAAGCCATTTAGTGTATCCTGACAGGGGTAAAATTAAAAATAGCGAACAACTGTATGGCACAGCCTGGAAGGCTGCCCACCAACAGATAGGACAGCCCACTGTCCAAAAGATGGCTGGGTACCAGCCCCAAGCTCTTACATTTGTTTAGAGCTGCGTCTTTACTATTATTTTCCACCCATGGAGGACAGTATTGTGTTATACAACTAGATAATTCTATTTTGTGGCACACAGTTTCTCCCTCAGTACTCTTTTGACTGGTCCAATGGATATTCTCCCAAATGAACTATTCAATTTTATCAATTCCCAAGTCCTACTGGGCATTCAGTTACATTTATCCTTGGACTTCCATCCTGTGTTCTAATGTACATAAACACTTGGCCTGATGCCTACCTCTTGCTCAACGCCCAGTACTGCTGTTGGACACTTATTTTATAGCTAGCCGTTTTGCAGATTTTGAGGCCTTGTCTCCATTTCTGACGTAAGGACTGGTTCCTTGAACACTGGGACTCATCTTCAAGACTGGCACTCTGTGAGAAGTGCCCTATAGGAAGCACCAGGCCCACAGTCCCCCGTGTTGGGCTCTAGGTCTGCCTTTTTATGTGCTGCTCCCAGCACTCAGACCCTCCTGTGTATGGAGCTCCTTCTTCCCGGCTGTGGACAGACATATCCTCACAGGTTCCTTAAGTGCCTCCTTTCCAGAAGTCAGGTGGGGTTCTTGCAGCTGTTCACAGGTACCCACTTTCCTGCAGGGCCTCTGAGGACTCCAGGTGAGGTCTACATTAATTCCGCGTAAGATTACACTCTGACCTTTGGCTCAAGGATGTCTTGTCACTTCTTGTAAAATCAGCTTTAGTGGGTCTAGGTGCAGGGTTTTATAGCCTCCCAATCACTGCATTTTCACATAATCCTGTTGAACAATTATGAGCCTTGATTTTTATCATCTAAATGTTAGCCAGTTGCTGTTACAGCTTCATTTTACCTGAAAGCTGATAACGCACCTTTTCTGGCAGCAGCTGGCCTGACTACATAACTATGGTCATCTTCAGCTTTCTCTTCTATTTCAAAATTCTGTCATTCTTTGATTCAAAATTGATCGCTAAGACTGGGCCTGTTGGTGTGGGCCTATAATTCCAATGCTTGGGAGGCTGAAAACAGAAGCACTAGGAGTCCGATCTGGGTATTGAGACCTTGTAGACACAGTCCTAAAATACAAAATAAAAAAATCACAGACCTTCTATAAAAATTGATCTCTGGCAGAGTATTTCTTACAATAAGTAAAATTTTCTGATCGTTACTTATTATTTGGACACGTTTAAAATGTCAAGCTGTTTCGCACATTTTTCGTACTAAAGGGCAAGGTTTTTTTTTTTTTTTTTTGGTCTTTTTGAGACAGGGTCTCGATATACGGTTCAGGCTGGCCTTGAGCTCACTTTTGTAGCCCAGACTGGTCTCGAACTCTCACTGATCCTCCTGCCTCAGTCTCCCAAGTGCTGGGATTATAGGTGTGTGCCACCACGCCTGGCTCTAAAGGGCAAGTTCTACACTGCCCTGCTGCCTGTCATCCCAGCCACTGTCGACAGCACAGACGAAGGACGCTGGAGAAGTCGTGCTGCTCTCCCGAGGGACAGAGACCAGGACAGCCAGGCAACTGGCCTGCAAACTCTCACTGACAACTTCCCGAACTGGGGGCAACAAAGGCGCGCGGCCCCGGCTTGCAGACGGCCCAGCGCGACCAGACGGGATCCTGGACCCTCACTGAGCTCCCAGTACTCGAGGAGGTGACCGCGCAGCTGAGCCTGGCCCACATCTGCTAGGCCCGCAGCCGCACAACCCTCCAAGCCGCCAGACAGCTTTCCACCGCACCACGGGCCGCTGGCCTGCCGCGGGGCAGGGCGGGTCTGGTCGCGCCTGCGCTCTCGCACCACCGCCCTGCGTCTCCCCGTACGCAGTCCACGTGACCCATCCAAGATGGAGGCTGCTACCCGGCCTGGCTGGCCTCCTGCCTCAGCCTGAGCTCTCTGCGCGACCTCCGAGTGCGAACCAGGCTTGCGGGCACGCATGGCTGACCGCTGGCACCGCCACAGGCTGCCGAGCGGGCCTGGCTTCAGCCGGAGCCCGGCTTCCAGTCAGTAACTGCCCTGGTTCCGTCCGCTTTCTCTACCGCGAAGCGCAGGGCTCTGGCGCCGGGAGCGTCCTACGGTATTCCCCGCCCCTGGAATTGACAGCGCTGGGAGCCAATGGGGTCCAGAAAATGTGCGGGGAGGCTGGCGGAGGCGGGGCCTTTCTGCAGCGCCCAGGCTGTAGGGCCAGCGGTTGGGCGGCCGTGGGGCGGGAGAAGGCCCTTGAGAACCAATGGAAGGGCGGTTGAGCGCTCGGGGAGGCGGGTAGGGGCGGGACCGAACCGTAATTGACGCGCTCTTCATTAGAAACCAGTCGGGAGGAGGGCCCACAAGGGAGGTGACGCAAGGCTACCGTGGCCAATGGTTGACGGGCCGCCGGCTAGCGGGGCGGGGTCGGGGCGTCTGACGGGCGTCGGGTGCGGCCTATCCTCGCGCGGCTCGGCGCCGGAGGGGGGAGCAGCATCATGGTTCAACGTGGGTCAATTTTTTGTGAATGAGGAGGGGAGGTTGTGGGGCCGCCGCCGCGGAGCACTGTCCCCGTCGCCGCCCGAGCCCGAGTCTGCGCGCCCGCCCGCCCGCGCAGCCGCCGCGGCCAACGCCGTCGCCGCGCCTCCTCACGCCCGGCTGCCCTGCGCGGCCGCTGTCGCCGCTCGAGTCCGCCGGGCCGCCCGCCCGCCCGCCGGCCGTGGCGGCGCAGGCTGAGGAGATGCGGCTCGGAGCGCCTGAGCAGGGCTAGCGCAGCCCGTCGCCCGGTAAGCAGCGCCGCCCGCGCCCCGCCCGCCGTCCGCCGCCCGGCAGGTGGACGCCGCCCCCGTCCGGCGTGGCCTGCGGCCCGGGCGTGGACGGCCTGCGCGGGAGGCGGGCGGGCGGGCAGGTGGGCTCGGGCGGCGGGCGGGGCGCGGGCGACGGTTTATGTAACTTTGTCAGTCGCTGTGAGTTCGCAGAAAACGCCCCTCCCGCAGCGGGGGGGGGGGGCGGCCGGGGGGGGCGGCCTGGGGCGATGGCTCGGTCCGGCCCGGTGTGTCCGGCCCGCTGCCGCCGGGCTTGGTGGTGTTGGTCGGCTTGGTGGTGCGGGTCGGCAGACCGCGACCCGGCCTTGCGGAGACGTTGCCAGCCCTGTGCCGGCGATCCGGTGTTTACCTCGAACGCGGAATTGGGTGACACTGTTGTAGCTGGCGGTCGCGTGTATTCGTTGGAAAGGCCGGGGGTGGAACCAGTGCACTCATTTAATGCACATCGAAAATCTGTAATAACTTGCAGCAGCTGATAGGGAGTGTTTTCTTTATTGCATGCTGTAAATTGACCTGCTGCGACACAATTTTCAAATAAAGCGTTGGAGAAATTAAACTTAAGTTATTTTAGAACTAATGACTTTCTTAACTAAATCCTAATTGCATTACTGTAGAGACCTACCTAATTGCTTGCTGAGAGCAGAGCGCCTGAACGGGAGGGAGGAAAGGCCTGTCTGTGTAGTCACTTCGCCTGCCCGCTTTTTTCTGCTCAGGCTTTTTGCCCATTGCCACAAACCACCTAAGCTTTTAAGGCCTGGGAGTAAACCTGTAAACAGCCCTGGCCCTGCGCCCCAGCGGGTCTGGGGGGATGCTGGCAGCTTGCACCTTGACCTGGTTTCGCTTTTTCTTGGGTAATATGATCGCGGTTGCCGGGAGTTTTAATTGCTTCTGATAATTCCGTGCATTATTCAGGGTCGGCCTAATGAAAGCTGGTGTGGTAGTTTCAGAGTCCAGTGCTGAGAGGTGGTGGTGCTGCTGCTGGTGGTTGCTGGGGGGAATGAGGGAGGTCGAGTTAAAAAAACTCAGCTGCTTGTAAGCAAATATACGCTCCAGCAGTTACAAGGCAACAAAAGTTATTGCAGAATTTGGCAGTAACTATGGCAACACAATTACTCTATTATAATTGGAAATGCATAATGCCACCCAGTTAGAAGTTTCACCAGAATGGAGTTTGGGATATCAAAAATACGAGATGTAATTTTTCTCCAGGTAGCCTCTGCACATTCTAGTCTGTGTTCAGTTATCTATTTTTAAGACCGATCAGCTTTCCCAGATACTCTACTCCCTGCGATCCGTGGCATCTTTCCCCAGAAGAACTCTCGTTTGTGTGGGAGGGAAGTATTTTCATGCTTTACCAACACACACCCCGACACACTGTGAGACTTGTACAGCTTTCTGTGCTCTGGGCTTTTTAAAAAGATCAAGTACCTTTTTCTGAAGAGAGCAGTAATCAGTCAGAAAAGAGGCAGGATTTGCTTGACAGGCAGATTTAACACTGCCCTCTTTAGGGTTCTTGCTTTCTCCTGCAAGGGGAGCTGGCTGGTGGTGTGGGGGAGCCCTAGACAGGGGTAGAGGCAAGATGACTGGACTGTGAAGAGGCCTGGAAGGCCTAGGGACCAAAGACCGATGGTGACTGAAGTGGCCACACGGAGCTATGTTCTGTGATCAGCAGCCTCCCAGCCTTGCAAAGTAAAAGCCCCCGTGAAAAGCCCCCAGTGCCATGTTCCCAGAGGCTTGGGGGTTGTTACTGGTCAAGGTGGAGTAGACAGCACGGCACCCTGGCTTTGTGTAGTCCAGGCTGCCGTGTTTGGCTTTGAGTGGCTAGAAACCTGCTTTAGAAGATGCCCATCCATGTCTGCCAGCAAGACTCTGGTGCTGGAAGTTTCCACATATTGTGGAACTGCTGCAGTTTAATTTCATTATAACTCTTTCCTTCTAACTACTGCATATTTATGCCCAGTAATCGACTTCCATTTTCCATCTTCATTGTGAGGCTTCAGTGCAGCATGAATGGCTTTGAATTCCAATCCTTTGATGTTGGGGGTGGCACCAAAGGAAAGGCGACTTTGTGCCTTTCTAATTGCCAGAGCAGAAGAGAAATTTCATCACTCCTGTAGAACTCATCCGTACCGTTCTCTATTGAAAATGGCTGGGCTTTCAGAACTCCAAAGCTACCATGAGTAATGCATTAATACCTGATGGCGTGAGCGAGAGAGATGCAGAAAACGAGAGACAACTGCTGCTGCTGGGAGGTGGAAAGCAAGCGACGGGCTGTGTGAGGCTCAGGACCCTGGGACTGAATCCCTGGCTGGCTGGGGAGAATGTCTACGTTTTGAGTCCCTGCCCCTTTGGGACTAGCCCGAGTCTGTTCTGCCCTGGGGATGAAGAAGGGTAGATTTTGGAGGGGTTTTATTTCACCTTTGGGTGGCCAGAATGTGCCCTGCTATGCAGTGGGCTCTGGGTGTTTGTCCTCCTGGCATTGAAGTCATGGGAGGCCTGGGTGACAGTGCTGCAGGATTTTGACAGAACTGGACTCAAATCTTACAGGACCCACCTCAGTTGGGGGCTCTTCTGGTATAGGCTTTCCTCACTGGAGCTCTTGTGAGTAAGAGAGTGGGTCCTTCTGGGAGCAGAACAGGGCCTGGGGCCTCTGCAGCTTCTCAGGGCCTCACTTCTACCTCTGGAAGGCCTCCTCAGGTGGCACACAGACTGCCTCCACAGAGGCCTTCTCCTGGAACTGTGGGCCCGGTCAGCACCCTAGAAATCAGAAAGCCTTTCCTGGAGCAGGGAGATTATGATACAGTGCGCGAGCAGTTGCCATGCAAACCAGTAGCCAGCGTTTCAGGAGCACCTGGTTGGGGGCACGTGCTGTTATTTTAAGCACTTGCTGTCTAGGTCTCATTCATCCTCCTTGTAACCCAGGCCTGAGAGGTGGGTGCTGCTGTGCCCCCTTTGAGAGAGGATGCATAGGAATGGGGCACCTTGCTCCCTTGTGTGTGTCACGTCCCATGCCTGCTCTGCTTCTGGACCAGGGCTGGTCTTGAGTGGCCATGAGCTGCTGTCGAGATACTGAAGTAAGCTCCGCCTCTCTAGGACACAGTTTGGGGTGTTTTTCAGGTACAGTGCTGTGTTGCTGGTCCCTGGAGGTGTCAGGGTTGGCACTGTGTTGGGAAGGGACTGAGAAGTCTTTGCTGTGTGTGGTTGGAGTGCTGGAGACACCCTAACAGTCCTGGGCTGGGCTGGGCTGGGCTGGAGACTTGCCTGGCTTGTGTGAAGTGCCCCGTAGTTGCCCCCACCCACCCTTAGACCTTCCTAAAAAGGCCCCAGGCTTCATGGAGCAGGCTGGGGTTGCCACCTAGGTGCTCGGTACTGCTGTTTCACCTGTCAGTTACCTGTGGAAGGTTTTATTGGAAGAGCTCATTTGGAGACCAAAACCTTTGAAAAACTACCGAGTTAATCCATTCTTATCCTAAAACCAAGGAGAAGTCGTGGAGAAAATTTTGGCATATTTAAAAGAAAACTGTCTGGTAAGGTTGAAGATGTAGCCTAGTGGTTGAAGTGCTTGTCTGAAATGGGCAAGGCCCTGGGTTCCATCCCCAGACCATAGAAAACATACTGCCCATAAGTTCGGTGCAGAGACAGTGAGAAAAAAAAATTTACTATGTTTCTGTGAGTATCATAGTAATATGTAAAGAGCTTTTGCAAACCAGCAGTGAAAGTCTGCGCCTTCTTGTTGCAGGATGCTGACAGCATGGAGCTGTGCACATCTCATGGCCAATCAGCAGAGGCAGAATTTGCTGATGAAGTCAGCTTGAAGGAGACCCGTTCATGCCTGTCACATCAGCACGATAGTAGCCTGCTGCCAGTGGTAGTCATGATTCCTGTCCTGCAAGGCTTTTGCAAGGCTTAAGTACATCAACATATGGGGTTGCTTGGAATAGGGCTGGCCACATAGTAAGCATCATATAAGTTTTGGATGTTATCTGTTACTTCCTCTCCCTCTTGAGACCTATGGTTTTTTTCATAGAAAATGTAGTAGTTGCTTAGTTATCCTCCAGAAGAGTTTTGTGTCACACCGTTAGAGGGTTGTTTTTCTTGTCCCAGCCATTCTACACTGTGAAACAGTAAGTGTGTTGCCTGTGGGTGTATGTAGACTATTAGGCTAGGTCATTCTATGAGCATATGTGACAGATGCGCTTGGTGTCACCGTCCTTGCAGTCCTGCATGCACAGAGTGGCACAGTGTGCAGGTGTCAGTAGAAAGAGTGGGCCCAGAGCAGTGGGCAGGCCAGGCTCTCGGTGCTGATGGTGGAGGCCATCTGAAGAGTCGGGGAGGTGGGACGCTGCATTGTCATTTTGTGCAGTTGGCATTATATACACACTTTGCAGTAAGCATCTGTTAGTTTAAAATTTTTGTTGTTGTTGTTGTTGATACATAGTTGATATGTAGTTCAGACTCGTAGTGATCCTCCTGTTTCAGCCTCCCCAGCACTGAAGTCACAGGCATGCGCCTCCATGCCCAGTTTCAGGGCTGGCACAGCACATCTGGCGTTCTAGGGTGGCACAGCATGCATTACTGGGGATTGAACTTGGGTCCCTTAGTTTTTAATAATAGTTTGATAATTTTTTTCTAAAAAAATTGATGATTTCATTGGGGGAAAGTGCTCCTTAATCCCACTGTTTAAACAAAGGAGAAAAACCAGGCTTTGTTGCTTGTCAGCTCTCCAAGGAGGGGCTGGCTGGCAGGCCTGGCCACCCTGGTCCAATTTGTGCTGGGAGCTGTTCCCTTTGTTAGTATCCCCTGTGCCCTGGGGGCCTTTGAATCCTAGCCTGGGGCATCCCAGCCTCACCTGACAGTGCTTGCCCTGCCTCAGAGCTTTAGCGCCACCTGCGTTGCCTCCCTGCTCATTGCTCCCAGGGCCTTTGCACACACGCATCTGGCTTGGTCTCCTTCCCCTTGGGTGCATGCACATGCTCCGTGTCCTGCTCATCTTAGCACAGCGTCTTTCTTGGTCCTTCCTAACAGGATCCACTTGTGCAATGTCGGTAGCTCATTGCGACATTAATTGTTTAATGTCATCTCTCTTGCTGGGTAAAGACCTCACAGAGCCAAGAGGCCCGGGAGGCCCGAGAGCCCCGTGCCTGCTGTGTACCCAGCACTTGGCAGTATGGATACTCCATGAACGAGTGTCTGACATGGGGCAGGCTCTGCCTGCAGCTCCTCAGAGGATTCTGTCCTGAGCTCTGGAACTGCCTGTTTCCTAACCTCCCTCCCACGCAGCTGGGAACTTCTTGGTCCCGATTTTAGAGATTACATGCTTTTAAGTAGATGCCATAAATAAGAATGGAGTGGATTCTGTGGTGTGGCAAGGAGGGAGAGTGAGAGGGATGTTTCACACAGCTGTCAAGTGACAGATGGGGCTGTGGTGCTGGGCCGAGGCCAGGGTGCACAACGACTCCTCTGGGCAGATTGGCCTCAGGCGTGCGAGGTGGCAGGTCGTGCTTTTTATTAAAGGAATTCCCCATTTGTTTTAATCTGGCATTAATATCACCACTTGATATTTTCTTTTTGGCCTTGTGATTTCAATACAATACCTTAATATGGCTGTGTATATAAATATTTTGGAAGCTGCTGTGTTCGAAGAAGGGAGTGTTAGGCTTTGTTAGTTTACTGTTGTTTGTGAAGTAGCCATCTGTGTGAGTCAAGTGCTTTTGTTGGATTGACGTTTAAGCTGGAGACAGTAAATCATTTCTTATGGCCAAAAACCTAAACCAGCTTTCCAGGTGGGAGTGTTGTTCCAGTGGTAATGGAGTTGCAGTTTCCCTTGGGAATGGCTCTCACTGGGTCTGTGGGCTGCTGTTTGCTACAGTAGTTCTTTAGGAACTGGCAGAGCTCCTGTGACTCCACACTCTGGGCCTCACTTTGATGTCCAGGGCGAGTCCTTGTGAGTGAGTTTCCTGCTTATTCCTGGTTGATCAGTTATTGTGTTACAAATCCTCACTGTGTACCCAAGCCCAGGTACTCAGTTTTCTGGGAGACAGGACTCAGTTGAGCCCCAGCTGTGGCAACATAGTGTAGGCTCAGTCCCCCAGGAGCTGCTTCTGTCCACCAGAGGCTTTGGTGTTGGAGGGTGCATGTAAGGCCATTATGGGAGAATCAGGGCCACGGGGGAGGTGCGGAGTACTGGGGGCTCAGTGGGTTGGTGGCTGTGGGAGCCAGGCCAGATGAGGGAAGGGGGTGAGAGGAAGGGAAGGGTGTGTGGGCGTGGCTTTTTGAGTCAGCACCACAGTTGTAGGGCTGTAGTGGGGTGGACAGGCCACTGTGGCCAGGTAGTAGCTCTGCACCCAGCAGTCCAGGGCTGCACCTCTGCAGTCGCCTGTGTCTGAGACCCTTCCTGAACTTTTTCACATGTTGGGACTGTCCTGCTATGTAAACTGCTGTCTCTGGGTGTAACCGTCAAGTTGGTGCTGGCAGGTGCATCTCGGAGGCCCCCAGGGCATCTGCGGTGTGGCCAGTTCTCCAAAGCATGAGTCTGAATTGTGGTGCCACCTTAGAGGGCTCTGTGCATGGTGGGAGCCAGAGTGGCTTGGTTCCCCTTTGGCCTGCGCTGCTGAGGACTTCCTAGGCTGCCCTGGACCCTGAGAGAGGCTCTCCGGACTGAAACTTGCTGGGAGCTTGTGGAAGTGGTTTTTAGTTCTGGGTACCAGAGGCAAACACTGGAGGGCCATTGCTGCTGGCTCTGTGCCACTCAGCAACCTGACAGAGAGCAGGGCCTTAGCGGAGTGGTAGGCACTTGGTCTTCCCTGTGGCCCTGGGGGCCCCTGAGGACTTGCTCACTTCAGAACTCCTGTTGGAGTCCTGCGATCCCCATAGTCCATTGGCCCCGTTCCAGCTTTGGGCATTGGTCCTCTGGGGAGGTAAGGCTGGCCTCCAGCGTAATGACCAACATTTACAGTGCAATAAGAGGGATGGGCCCTGGCCTGTTGGGACTCTCAAGGGAGTTGTAAAGAGTGGTTAGAAGATGCCACAGTGAACTAGAGTCAACCCTCCCTGCTAGAGAATTCACTTAGGCTTTATGGTAGAAAGAGGATAAGAGGTGGTCCTCCTCCCATTCTCAGGGAGCACCTCTGCAGCATGAGGGCTCCATCCAAGTTATTTATCGGCCCTTCAAGTGGAGGGACACAAAGGGAAGTGTCACTGGGGCTCCTGAGTTCTGCCTTTGCTCTGCTCGCAGCACCGTCTCCTTATAGATTGCCTCTGTCACTCTCGCTGCCAGGTACATTTGCAGCATCCCCCGTGTCTCTGCTGGTTCCCACTCAGCCTAAGCAGCAGCTGACCTGCAGGGTCTGGACAGTCTTTTGTTACACCTGTGTTCCTGGGACAGCACTGCTCAACGGGTCCTCTCACCTGCTGGCATGTCTATCAGTGGTGGACAACATGTCCCCGAGTCTTTCCCTGAAGGCGGCTGTCTTCCGGTGTGACAGGGACAGTCTTCTAAACCTGAGTGTGTGCTGTGAAGCTAGTTTTTAGAATCTATCTGATGAGGCAGAGCTCAAAGAGCAGAAATGGCTGATGGGGCTTTCTGTCCTTCCCTTGGCTCCTTGGGTGGTCAGAGGACTGATTTGAGGCATGTTAACCCTGCTGCAGAGGTGGTGATCGCTTGTGTGTACAGGGATGGACACTTTGGTTTTTTATAGCTCTGTGGTGTGGAGGCAGCCCTGAATTGAGACCTCAGCTGCATTGTCGTGACCTCCTTGCCCATCTGATGTCACTGCCTCTGCGCATCCTGCGTTCTCCTCTGCAGCATAGGAAGAGGCTGTGATGAGTGCTGATGCTGGGCTTGCCTCTTCCCAAGTGGGCAGAGGAAGCTGGCTAGAGAATTGGCTTCCTTGTGTGGAAACTGCTGCTGTCTGGAAGGATGGGGAAAAGGAGTGGGCGCGGAGGAGGGAGCAGCTGCCAGCGTCCTCCGTGAAGCCCTTGTGCTTCGTGACGCTTGGCAGCAGTTCCGGCACAGCCCTCCAGTGACGCAGTGTGCCCAGGCTCGTCAGGAAGCTGCACAGACTGCCTCCCAGAGGCCCACGGCGACCCTGACCCCCTGCCCAAGCCTCCGTGAAGGAGGATGGTCTTGTACCCCACCCCCACCCCCAGCTGGGTGGAGCGTTCCGCAGAGCCTGCAGGGGTTCTCTGGTCTGTTTCTGGCAGATCTGATCCCTGGGGAGTTAGGGCATGTGGCTGAAGTGGCTGCAAAGTGCAGAGGCCGTGGAGTGTGTTGGGTGATCTCCAGGCCTGCCTGTGCTAGCGGGCTGGTGGTGTCGGGGCCCTCTGTGGACAGGTGCAGCGGCTTGCCTCTCGTGCCAACACGGCCAGTCACCTGTGGGTGTCCAGGGCAACTCTCCTTCCCTGGGCAGGGCTGGGTAGGGCTGAGTGCCTCTTGAGATGGCCCAGGGCAAACATGGCCAAGGCCCCAGCTGTTCCAAGACTTTGCAGAGTGCATCTTCCCCTGCAGGCGAAGGCTGCACTGGAGGTCCTGTAGAGTGTGCAGGTCACAGAGATCAGCTTGCAGCCTCCTCACCTTGATCTCATCTGCAGAGTGGATGTGAAAATGTGTGTCTCAGGATCACTGTCAGGATCGAGCCAAGCAAGGGCCTGGCAAACTGTATGCCCGAGATGGACGAGTGTCTGCCTTCCTTGGGTTCACAGTCTGTGGGCCGGCTGCACCTGCCACATTGTCAGGCACTGTACTGTCATTTATGCCACCTGTTTGTCTGTGTGACTGGACTCTCTCGCCCCTGACCCCTGGGCCCTCTGAACATAGTGTTTCCATGCAGAGGAGGAGCTAGGGGAGAACAGTGCTCCATCGCCCCAAGCGGTGTAAAATGCAGTGCACTGCTGCTCCAGGAGAGCGCCGACCTGCATCAGCTGTCCAGGAAACACGCACGGGTAGTGCAGTGGTGAGGATCAGGATTTTGAGCCGGCAGCCACCCCGGCCCCCATCTTTTCCTCCTGGGATGCATGCAGAGCTCTTCCCCAGGTTGCAAAGGCAGGGCTCATTCAGGTTGTCCTTTGGGGCCTGAAAGCCCAGTGTTAGGGGGCTGAACCATTAGATATGGGCCTAGTGTGGCTCCCCGCGTAGCTGCGCAGGAGCAGCCCATGGCGTTTATTCAGCTTGTTCAAGCCTCAGTTTTCCTGCCCAGCCAGGGGTCGGGCGGTTGGCCTACAGACCTACACAGTCCGTGAGGAGCTTTTCCAGAAGTGGGAGGTGGAGGGTTTTCCTGGCAGAGAGTTAGCTGCAGTTCCTGAAGGTCTCACTGGGCGGGGCATAGCTGGGAGGGCTGGAGACCTACAGCTGTGACTGCTAGGGCTGGGGCTGGCGGTGGCCTCTTGTCCAGGTACAGGAAGATCTCCCAGCCCCTGCTGTGGCCAAACTGGTGCTGCGGGCCCAGCAGCTACTTCAGCAGGTGACCTCATCCAGGCTCTTTGTCCTCGTTTCTCAGCTTCCATTACCCACTCACACAGAGGCTCGTGGCCGCGCACACAGATAGGTGCACACACAAGTAGATGTGTTATGTGCATCACACAGATGCTTGTGTACATGTGTCCCATAGGCTCCATCATGCGCACTCCCCCAGCCCTGTGCCCTGGAGTGGGCGTGTTTCGTGGGCAGCTGATGCGGGTCGGCACTCTCCTCTAGTCACCGCTGCTTGGTGAGGAGCAGTGCGCTGCACTTTACAGTGGTTGGGTCGATGGGGCACTGTTCTCTCCCAGCTCCTCCTCTGCACAGAAGCACTATGCTCAGAGGGCCCAGGGTTGCAGGTGGGTCAGGTGCCTGACACGACGCTTCCTGGCATGGGGCCTCTTGTGGAGCTGGTGCTGAGGGGATTGTGTATGATGTTCCTGGGCCTCCTTTTCCAGTGTCCTGGGCTATGTGTTCGTGGCCTGAAGTCTGGTCTCGTATAAACAGGGACAAGTTAGGAGGGGTCTGCTGCAGGTCTCCACTCTGAGCATCTTTGTGGGCTCTGACCATGGGGCCAGCCAGAATTATTCATGCCTTGTGTCTTCTCCTGGCTGACCACCTGTAGGTGTCCACAGGACCTCACTTCAGCTGGTGGTGCTCTTGGAAGGTGGCTTTGGGTGCATGTCACATGATCACATGAGCCCTATGGTCATGACCCCCACATGCCTGTCATTTGTCATTGGGGGCGACTCTGTCTTGGTCTTTGCTCTACTGTGCAGTCGATTTTCTGATCAGTGCACATGGTCCTTCTAATGCCCCATGTCCTCCACTCCTTAGTTAGTGTCTGTGACCTTGGCTCAGCCCCCGTGTGCCTTTGGGGCTTGGCCTGATTCTGACCCTTCTTGATTCAAGCCTGGGACTCCAACTTCCAGTATTTCTACTTCTCCTTTTGTGCTTGCAGCCCTCCCTCTCCTTTCTGGTCATGACATCCTGCCCAGCCATTCTTCAGCTCCCCATTGGCTGGAGTAAATCTCAGTCACTGCCTCACCTTCAGGGTCCTCCAGGTTTTGTATTTCCAAGTCTGACCACATCACCAAGCCTGCTTTTGAGGACTCCTGGGCTTACCTTGGACCTCTGTTGCTGCCTTGCATTGCTTTGGGTTGGCGAAGACACAGCTGTTATAGCTGTCTTTTTGTGGACTTGATGGCTCTTTTGACTGGGTAGCAACAGAATGGTGCTACCACAGCCTCCCTAGGTTCCTTGGCACCAGCTGTGCTGTCTCCACCCTCCTGTCCTGCTGATAGGGCCACAGTGAGGGCCTGGGAAGGAGGAGGTGTGCTGGTTCTCTGGTGCAGTTGGTGCTGTGCTGTGTGCCCTGGGGCGGTGATTGTACCTTTTGCAGGATCTTGGGCTGGAGGGTGAGCTCTGTGGGGGTGGGGAGGCTTGGAGTAGGTGCCTGGTGAGCTCTGGCCCATGTTTTCTTACCTTCCAGTTACACCTGCTGATGGGAGCTGGGGAGGGTGGCTGGGAGCCCCTTTTGTTCAGGCCTGAGGGTGGCTGGTGGGGTGCTGCCTCCTTCATAGAGTAGGCATCTCCATGCACCATAGGTACTGAACAATGGGAACATTTTCTTTGCATGCCGTGTGAGGAGGCTGGGCTGAAGGCAGCTGAGGGATAGGATTCCTCTCAAAGGTCAGAGTGGAGCTGCGGAGCGGCTTTGCTGCCACAGTAGGTGGGCCCTGGGCAGCAGCTGTGCCAGTCCACGGGAGGTGGGTATCAAGGCAGAGCTGCTAGCATGTAAGCAGACGGTGAGGAGGGCAGGTGTACAGAGCTCTCTGAAGGGCAGCAGCACTTAGCCCTGTCCTTGTAGGGCGCGTTGACCCCTGTCCTCTGCATCCCGACTGACTGGTACCCTTGGGCTGACTCACTCGCATCAGCACTGGGACTTAGCACAGAGAGGAGCGAGGAGTCCTCTTCAGAGCCCTTGCTGTCCCCCTTGTTGGTTCTTGGGCCACAAACTGATGAATTTAGAAGTTTTGTTTAAGATGTGTTGATAAGATACTGTCTTTGTGAGTGTACTGATGGCAGTTTAAGAGAGATGGTAAATCTTTGGAGACCATCACAATCCCAGATTCAGAATGCTTGGTGTAGGGCAAAGGGGTGCAGGTGTCTGGGTGCATCAGTGTGACTTGGCATGCAGCCAGGCCTTGGCAGAAGGCTGAAAGATGCTCACAGGTGTGCCCCTTTCTGTGTGTGGGGAACATTCTCACCCCTACTCATTTGCTTGGATGTCTCGCAGCAAGCTGTGTGCATGTCTGTGTGCTCCCAGGGCCTCTACTAGATAGAGGCTTCCATTCCCCAGCCGCCTTCTCCCGTGTGGTGCTCATGCCACTGCTTCCCTTGGCCAGGGAGGTGGGCTGCACATGGAGAAGGCTATGCTGGGCATTCTGCAGGACGATACTGGCTTAGTGCAACCTGCCCACATCCTCATTTTTGCCTCATGCCTATTTCTTGCCTCCTAGGTCACACTCGTGCAGGGGACATTTCAGCCTCTAGGTTGGTGTCCTGTGAGACCCTGTAACTTGAAACACTCAGTTGTAATTGATTGATGGATTAGGCAATCTTTTAGCACACTGGATTTCGAAAATGAACTTGTCTTTGTTGCTTCACCATGGACCATGTATAGACCATGGGTTTCTCTGAGATTCTTGGGAGTAGCCAGGTTCCTGTTGCAGCTGTGTGGTTTAGGCATGCCCCCCTTCTCTGCCTGCCTCAGTGCCATCAGATCTGCCTGCAGGCCTGGCTCAGCCTCCTGATGGGCAACATTTTCATCTGCCCTTTGGATTCCTAACTCAGATTGCTAAATGATCATCAGACCTCGAAGTTGAGGCTTGTCTAGGAGGGTCTGCCTTTTATGGGAAGACACAGTGCAGAAGCCAGGACCTGCTTGCTGAGGAGGAGCAGTACTGGGCTGCTGCCGCAGCGTGGAAACTTGGTGTTCAAGTGCTGCATGCTGAGACTGGGACTGGGTGGCACAAGGAACTGGAATGTCTTCTGAGCTCCAGGAGGCTGGGAGCAAGGTGGGAGCTGGCAGATGAGAAGCAAGATGTGCAGTCCAGCCCACCTCCAGCATGGCTGTTACACTGCAGAGGCATAAATCTTCAGCTGGTCATGCTCCCCCACTAGGCTGCCTGAAGCCCTGGGCCTCTGCCCCCTGTGGTGAGGGCCTGCGGAGGGGTTGGGTGCCTATGGCTATGGAGCTTAGCCAGCCTCTCTGCTGGGTGACCATCCAGGTCACTGCTAGGTGACCCCATACTACATGATCAGAAAGGTATATATATAGTGGGAGTTATGTCTTACGTTGCCTGAGGTTGTTTTCCTAATATCACTAATACTAAGAGAACTAAATTAGGAGAATAGATTAACAATACAAATAAGCTGTTACTGTAATTGGGAAAAATACTAATGACTTAATTTGCATATGTGGCAGAAGCATTTTTTATGACTGCCTTGATAATAAAAGACAGGCTGTGTATCACAAATGCAAGCAAATAAAAAATCAATAATTCTTCTATTCATTTTTAAAAGAATGGTATTTGAGCCTTTTATAGTGACAGTTTACTAATTAGGATACCTAATTTTAATCTGTTTTGTGGTACATGTCCTATGTGGGCAGTGAGTTGCTGTTGGTTGGTGTGATTCTGTGCTAAGAGTTTGCTTCCGACAGGAATACAGCGATCTGGTGCTTTTGGGCAAAACCAGAACCACTGCCTTGTGTAGCCTCAGTGTAGGTATGCTGTGCCCCAAAACCCAGTCTTAGTGAAGGCATATACATTGAATAGAGCTGGGTGTTACCTGTTTCTCTCAGGCCTGAGTGGGGTTCTTGTCCCCTTCCTAGGGACGTTTGACCAGGAGGCTGTTTTGGTTCAAGAGGGTTGGGGAAGGAGTGGCTGGCATTGTAGTAGCATCTAGTGAGGCCTGGTTGCTGCTGCACCTTTGTGGCTTCTTGTGGGACAGCAACACTGTGAAGAGCGAGGCATCTCAAAGTGCCGCAAGTGCCTGGGCTAAAGCCCTCTTGTCGTTGAGTCCAGGACACTGGCATTTCCTTCAGTAGTCAAGTAATGCCCCTGCCTTTGATGAGGATGGAGTCTGCTGTACAGTGCAGTCATAAAACTTAAGTGGGAATTATGAACCACTGGGGGACAAGTTATGTGCGTCATTTCCAGTTTGGGGTGTGGAAATAAAGTCAGTTGTCACTTACAGTTTTTGCGTGTGAATAAGATATACCTTTATCCTCTCCTTTTTCTTTTTACTTCTCTATTTCATTCAGATTTTAAAAATGGGTTTCAATTCCCGAGAATTTACATTTTCCTAACCAGAGCGTGTTTTGCATGCTGATATAGTTAGAGATGACAAAGAGGCATATTTGTGTTGTAGTAACTACATAAAAAGAAAGGATATTGCTGAACTGTAAATTGCATTTTTAGAATATGCTAAACAGACATGCTGAGAGTGCTTGGCAGCCCCTGGGCTGCATGTGCCATCAAGTGATGGGGAAGGACAGTCAGGAGAGGCCGCGTGGCTCTCGCAGTTCCAGACAGGTACCTGCACCAGGGCCTGTGCTCTGCCGGGCCGCCGGCCAGCTTGTCGCTGTAATGCACTGGGCTGCCCTGGCCCGTGTGTACTGTGTAGGATGCTGTTGTTGAGTTACTGCCACTGTTTTTATTAGCAGTCAGACAAGAACTTGTGTTTGCTCCTGCATGTGCTGGAGGTGCTGCTGAGCGGTGACCACAGGGGAGTGGGAAGTGGCCCCTGTGCTGGGCCATTTAATTTAGTGCATTTCCTTGTTTCCTGAAGTGCATTTGAAGGCTGAGTGAGGGACAGGCCACATGCCTCAGTGATGAGGGATAGAATAGAAGGAATCCATGGGACTAAGCAGTTTGATGACTTTGTGTGTATGTGGGGGGCTGGATTTCTAAAAGTTGAAAAGAGTATTTAATGATGCTAGGAAACTCAGCCTGAAGTGTGCCATCCTAGCCACTGTAGAAGATTGTTCAGGGGTAGATATGTTGACAGGGTCATGTAGCCAACCAGCCTCCTGAGCTTTTTGGTTTGGCAAAACTGTATACCCCTTCAATAGTTCTTCTGTTTGTTTTTCAGGTAGATAGTTGTCGTAAAATACAAGGTTGTTGGCAGTTCTGTGGTGAACACATACACTTGCTAATGCTAAGGAAGAAGATGGAAAGATAGACATTTATGTGTAGTATTCATACATGCATGCATATAAAATGTGTGTATGTTGTATATTGGAATACGCGGTATGTGTAATAAATATAAAGGATATCATTGTGAACATGTGTGATTTATTTAAGTATTTGGTACAGGATCTCACTATGCAGCTCAGACTCGTTGTGATCCTCGTGTGTAATTTAATATATAGTAATTGTTCATGTATGGCAATGATTAAATATGTTAAATAATATGACAGATATATTGTCCTAATTATATAACACATTAAATATTGCACATGTGTCCTTGTGCCTGCTTGCTTGTGCGTGACAGAGATCTTTTGGGCCTGTGACTACACAGGATGGTACTGATCTTGGGCTTCCTATGGGGGATTTTGTCCTGTAATTGTGGTTCAGATCCCCACCCTGACTATGCTGATCATTGTTGTCTGAAAGCGTGAAGGCCTGGTCCTCGCACTCAGGCCATGTTCAGCCTGTGGGACATCCCTGATGCTGAGTCCCACCCTCCTCTCACACTGAGCCCTGGCCAGTGGGTGTCAGTGTCTCTGGCTAGAATGGGCTGGAGCCTGTGGTCTGCTCCCCTCCCTTCTACAGTGAGCTGCAGCCTGATCCACCCCCGGCAGCACCCCAGTGTGGTGCTGAAACTTGCCCCTGGGCATTGTTCTGTCTGTCCTGTGTTGAGGGACACGCGGTGGAGGAGGACCTGCTTGCTGGACCTGCAGAGAGTCCTTTTGCACTTCGAGGAGTCTGGGAAAGGTTGAGGAGGCCTGGGGGAGGTCCTCTGGGGCTTTGTGGGGCCCTTGGGGCTAGTGCCCAGAGAAGCGTGATAACAGTACAAGCTGGGAGGGGCGCCTGGGCACAGGTGAGTGCAGCTACAGCAGCCTTGAGCTGGCGCAGAGCTGCTTAGGTGAGGGCCTGTCTCCTCAGAAGCTTGGGCTTTCTACTTGGAAGCAGGCTTTGGATGGGGCAGACTGCTGTGCAGGAACTGTGGGAGACCTGGTAGAGGTGGCAGGTGCTACCTCATGGACAGTGTGGTGAGGCTCAGCGGGCAAGGCAGATTTGAGAAGCACTCGTTATTGCCTGGTGTCCTGTTCCTGGCAGGCTGTGTGCTTCTCTCTTGGCTCACACACCTGTAGTGAGACCCCAGTGCCTTTAGGAGGTCCTGCTTTTCTGGGCCAGTCCTGCCCCTCCCAACTATACCTTGTAAAAATGATGGGTCACCTGGATGCTCTCCCCTCCTGCCCTTCCTGTCCCTGAGCCCCTGCTGGAAGAGTGGCTTCCTTGGCTGCACCTCCCTGTGCTACTCTCCCTGCACCCAGGACCTCTGCTCCCAGCACCTGTGTCACATCTTCGTGAGTGCCATGCAAGGCCCATTTCTCTAAAGAGTCCACGTGTGAGAGAGGTGGCCCACAGAGGGGCCTCCTTTCTGAGAAACAGAAGAAGGAAGTGATGACGGGAGACTTTCGATCCAGCCAGAAGTTGGAAGTCTGCGCAGGAGCCTGCCAAGATGTCTGCTTCTGTGTAGAAGAGTTTTACCTGAGGCAGGTTCTCTGAAAAGGAGAACTTGAGATATGTGGGCCTTCCAGTGAAAGAGGAAGACCCAGGAGACAGCAGGGCCAGATACCCTGAGGTCATCCTCATGGGTAGTACCCACTGCTGCCTGGCTGTGGGCCCTGTGGGTAAGAGAAGGAGCCCTGTGCTCATTGAGGCCCTTGGCTGTGGTCACATCGTGTTGTGCATGGGGATGGAAACGGTGTTGCAGGGCTAGCTGCCCACTCTTGGGGGCCATTACCACCTCAGACTCCCAGCCCCTGCTGCCTGGCTCTTCTCCTGTAGCTACTCTGGTGTCTAGCCCTTTCCACCTTAGGCTCCGTGGCTGCCTGCTGTCTCCCTCCCAGAGCACAGCCAATGGGCCAGGTCTGTGTTCACAGGGCCCCTGCCCTCCTAGGAGTTCCCCAGGTGCTGGCTGAGGGAAGACACACTGTGTCCTATTGGACAGAGGGCCCAGCCTGGGTTGCTTCCTCCAGAGTACCTCTGCTGTCTGATACTTTCCCTCCGCCCGGTCTTTGAAAAATAAGGTGAAAACCAGGAGGCCTTTTTCTTTAGAACTTGTATTTCCAGAGAAAAGTAGAGGTCTGTGAGATGGTAGGAAACCCTAAGTAGGTGAGGGACTTTGATTATGGTGCTTGGGGACAGACACAGGTAAGAAGTCAGAGGGGACATTGCAGTGTGTCCTGTGTCGTCAAGTCTTGGCCTATCCACGTGGCTGTGTTCTTGGAGTGTGTCTGTGAAGTCCCCAGGCCGTGACCAATATTGCATCAAGGGTGGTCTTTTCCTGTCTGGTCTGCCTGCAGTGTCTGTCCCAGGGGCCCCTCTTGCCAGCTCTGTGCCCTGTCAGAGAAGGATGGTGAGAGGAGAAGGGAACTGGGGCTCCTTCCTGCTCACCCAGGGCTGCCGTAGACCATGGTGGCACATCCTGGGTGTGCTTTGGGCAGAGTGAGGTGGCTCTCAAGAGGGTGTGGGGCAGGGCCTGAGTCCCAATGCCTACTTTGTGATGCAGACATCCATGTCTCAGTAGAGGACAAGGCTTTAGCCTGCACAGCCAGTGCAGTCCTGTGAGTGCTGTGAGGACGTTGGGGCTGCAGATACAGAGCCTGTGAGCAGATGCATGGGAAGCCAGCACCTGTGGGGCAGTGCCCTGTGCTGCGTGGGAACAGACTGCTTCAGTTGGCAGGTGACATCAGAACCCACGAGGACCACCTTCTTCCCAGTTGTGCAGCCTGTGTTGCTTTCATTTTCAGGACCAGGGACACTGAGCTGAGGTATGCTGGAGAAGAAGCCATGCATCTGTGACTGCCTTGCGTGCAGTGCTGGGGCCAGGACTTTTGCTGTGTCTGACATTGCTTGGCTATATGCGATTGAGAGCAGTGGGGTTGGTGCTGAGTGGTCGCGCATGCCTGGAAGGTTAGGGCTTCCTGAGCTGCTGGCCTTTTTCATTATTTGGAGCTGTATTTTGTCCCATCATTGCCATCAGTGTGCCCGAGTGGCTTGTGTTGCCCTCACTCCTGGAGCCAGGTTGCACAGAGACCCTTTCCAGCTTTGTGTGCTCTCCTGTTGAGCACCCTGCTAGTTCATAACCTGTGCTCCTTGTTGAGCGACACAGGGTGAGGACCAACACGCAGCTTTGCTGGTCTGTGGCTGCATGGCACATCACCCTATGGCATTAGCCATGCCAGCCAGCGGGATTCATTGGCTGCCTCCTCTGGTGGTGAGGGCAGAGCACTGTCCAGGGCTTTGCTGAGGAGCATGTCCTGGCAGTGCTTCCTTGGGCCCAGGGAGGGACAGTGTCCCCTGCCTAGGACTTGCTGACTGTGCTTCGGTGACCATTGAGGGACACCAGGCATCTGCTTGAGATGAGGACGGGGTTTTTGGAGTGCCCAGCAGAATGTAATGATGGCATTGGTCTAGGTGACCCTGTGGTCAGGCGTGGTGATACCGAGGGGCTTGCACCTCCTCTGTGGTACCCACGCAGCAAAAGCCTACCTGGAATGCCTGGCTCTGCCTGGCGGTAGGCAAGGATTTACCTGACCTTGGTGACCTCCCATTTGTCTCAGCAGAGCGGTGTCAGCCAGGCTCCCTGTGGCCTGAGCATCCTTGCAGTATACTGCTTGCCGGTGAGGCAGCCACTGCACCATCTCCCGGAGATCAGTCTTCACCGGTCTGGGCCACATCTGCACAGAGGCACTTGGTCCAGGGCAGGACCTCCCTAGCACTCCTTGGTGGTGTCTGCCTCATTGTGGGCCACCAGATGGCCCATACCAGTCCTGTGAGGACAATCAAATGGACAATCTGTACCCGGCCCAGACATGTGCTGTCAGGTGTTCCTGGAATATTTGAGGGACTTTGGAATGGAGGGGATCAGAGAGGCTGAGATCCTCCTGGGAAGCCTCCCGTTCCTTAGCCCCAGCCTTAGTGCTCTTCTGATCGCAGTAGTCTGGGAGGCTGAGGCAGGTTGAGCATAAGTTTGAATCCAGCCTGGTCAACTCAGTGACTTAGCCACACCCTGCCTCAAAATATACAAAAGGGACAGTGGATGTAGCTTAGCATGGAGGCCTTGGGTTCAGTCCTCAGTACAGAAAACAAAGAAGGGAGTCCACTAGGACAGAAGGTGTTGGCCCTGGCAGCATCCTTCAGTGTTGTCATGTGGTGGAATGTTCTGGGGAGAGTGTGTACCCATTGGCAGGAGGTAGGGGCAATGTCTGGGGTCCTTCAAGAGGGAAGCCTCTGTGGTCCACCCCATTTCTAAAGACACAGTGGCTACCTGGAGTGTGCATGGAGATGGACTGGGGCTCTGTGAGGGTTACCTGTCAGTGTGCATAGGAAGAGGACAGAGGCACTGTTGTCAGCAAGATGAAGCTTGTGTAGATACTGAGCATCTGTCTCTGTCCTCTTCTGGGGAGGCAAAACCTGCAGCAGTGTGGAACCCATCTATACTCTCCCTATCTGTGCTCACTTTAGATAAAGTTTAACTTATAAATTAGGCAGAGGAAGAGATTAACAAGTAGTCGTATGATGGGACAGCAGTGCATTATGGTAACGGTGTGCATGGGGCCTCTCTTTGGACACCTGCTAGACCATGGGCAGTGGGCAATGGGAAATGCCGTGAGCCCCAAAGCAGCGAGGATGATGACTCTGGATGGCCACCCAGTTTAGTGGGCAGGAAGCGCCTGAAGCACGGCTCTGTGGCCTGGGATAAATTGCATGCTAGGAGGAACAGTGTACAGGCTCTAGCTCAGTGGCTGAAGCTGTGAGACATAGGAGCTTATTGTTTTTGGAACTTTGCATTTAGTATTCTCAGATGTGTTTGACTCTGGGTAACTGAACTGAGGAAAGAGAGTCCAGGACGTGGGGGCTGCTGTGTTTTCATCTGTGTGAGGTGGCTGCGTGCCCTGAGGCATAAGCACTGTCAGGATGGACAGGCGCACACTCCTGTCTCTGCTAGCCTCCTACCCCACACCCCACCCCCTCGTCTGTTGCATTTAATGGTGTCATTTGAGTCCCCTAAGCAAGAATCCTGGGACGCACTGGCAGAGCTTTCGTCCTTAGAGTTAGCTCAGCATCCTTTTGCACTCCTCAGAGTATTGCAGGTCTCAGAGAGCACTTGATCTGATGTGTGTGTGTTGATATTTACTATTTTAGAAATCAACACAAGCCTATGAAAACATTTACAACTAAACACATTCGCTGTTGATATGGGTAGATGGCAACAGAGTAAAGAGTAACTGTCCCATAGTGTAAGAGGAGATGCGGTGGAAGTTGGCACCCCTTGCCAGCTGCTCACTGCTGGCTTGGCAGCAGCTGCCCAGCCCTGTGCTTCCTTGTTCTCACCTTCCCACACCAAGGCAGCTAGAGCTCCTTGTGCAAGCGCCCCGAGCATGTGAGGTTTTGCAGCAGTATCCAGCTAGAAACTGTCGCAGACGTTGCCAATCCATTCTCAGGTTCAGATCCTGGAGACCTCTGTTGTCTGTGTGACTCTTATGCCCTACACCATTTCACTTTGTAGACGTAGGGGAGAAAACTCATCTGGTGGTGCACTGACTTTACTGAGAGTTTATTATAGGGGCTCACAGTCTCTCACTGGGGTGGACGCAGCTGTCGAGAAGTGTCCAGGGGCTGGGAAGTTGTTTCCTTTTGCAGAGGAAGGCACTGCTTCTGGGTGCTCCCGGGTACCCCTCTGCATCCCCGTTGCTTCTTGGGACACTGTGGGCCCTGGTGCAGCATGCCACCTGCTCTGCCTCCATCCTCTTGGTGTCCTTGAGCAGGTGGACGGGGCTGCTGGGCTGGGGGCAGATCTGCAGCTCTGCGGAGCCAGGCTCCTTTGTCCTTCTGTGGACTCTGCTCCTGGATTTTGTGAGTTCTTTGTATTTTGTTCCTATTGGAACATGATGAAATGGAATTTTATTATTTTCAAGTGCAGAGTATATGAAAACTAAAATACAAATGGATCCCATCAGTTCATAGGGACATCTTCTATTACAGGAACCATCCATCATGAAATGGCACACTTACAAAACAGTCACTAACATTTATTTGGTGTAGGGTCTCATTATGCAGCTCAGTCTCCTAGTGACCCTCCTGTCTCAGCCTCTCCAGTGATGGGATTATAGGCCTGTGCCACCACGCCTGGTTTTGGTGGCCAGCATGGTATGTAGCCAGCACGGTTTTGGTACTGGGGATCGAACCTAGGTCCTTGTGCTTGCCAGACAGGTGATTAGACCGCCAGGTAGCCTCCCCAGCCCAACAATGGTTAGCACTTACAGCCCGTATTTCATTAATAAGGATGTGTACTGAAAAAAAGTGCTTATTAAATTCACCATGTAAATAGGAAATGAACCACACAGGTGAGAAATTATTTTGATTAAAATTTAATTAATAAAAATCAAATAGAAAAGGCTATAGAAAATCAAATAGAGATAGCTCAGTGTAATAAGTGCTTGCCTGGCAAGTACAGGGTCCTGAGTTCAATCCCTGGTACCACAAAAAAAAAAAAAAAAAAGGAACCATTTAATTAATATATCTAAAAGAGAAGGTTGCCTTCCATGCACCATTGTTCTGGGAGCCTGGTTGGTCCTCCTGGGGACTGACATTGCTGCTGTGTGCACTATCTTGGCCTCACCTACTGCGTCCTGCCTCCAAGATGCTGCCAGGGCTTGATGAGTATTTCCGGGGCACTTGCTAAGAAGGCAGGTGCAGGAACCATGAAGTGTTTACCCCCAACTAGTCTGGGTAAGACGGTGCTGGTGAGGTGAGTCAGTGCTCATGGAGGAGTCAATGGCCGCTTTCCAGGCTTCCTTCAGGTACACTGTGCAGAAGAGAATGGCACCCATGCAGGTGTATTCAGCAGTGTGCTTCCCCTGGGAGAGTCCTGATGTGTTCATCTTCATGTGGCCCCAGAAACAGAAGCTGCCATCCCCAGCCCTCTGGTTTCTTCCAGTTCCCTGGTGCTCCCACCCCAAGTGTTACCTCTTTCCACGTTTCGTGTACGTGGTGTCACGTGGTTTGTACCTCGGGTCTGCTGCCCCTGTGCAGCCACATGTCTGGGTGGTCCCTCTGCCTGACTTCGTGGAGGTGGGGCGGCTTGCTCTGGATGTGTAGTAGTCTGCATTAGCATTCTTGATGGACATCGGGAGGGTTCCCACCCTGGCCCCCACAGGTGGTGCCAGTTGTCCTCAGGGACCTTGGTGCGCCTTTCTGCTGGGCTTGGCCTGGGTGGTGTTCCTGGGGCAACCAGCTTAGTTCAGCTTAGTTCCTGTTACTCAGGGGTGGTCCAGAGTGCTGATGTTCTGATGTCCCCAGTGCCTGGTACTTGCCTATGAGTGGCAGTGGTGTGTTGTGTCCCAGGATAGTTTTAATTTTCGTTTCCTCATGATCACATGCTGAGCACCTATTTAGGTGTTGGTCCACCGCCTGACACCCTTTTTAAAGGGTACCTCGTATCTTTTTTGTTGTTTTTGGTGGTATTAAAGATTGAACCCAAGGCCTTCCCACTGAGCTATATCCCCAGACCTTCAAAAATATTTTTGTTTCATTTTTGAGATGGAGTCTTGACAAGTCACCAAATTGCTCAAATTTGTAGTCCTCCCAGAGGGCTGGGATTCCAGGGTGCACCACCACACCTGGCTTGTTCCTGTTCTCCTGTGTTCATTTTTATTTGGGTTATCTATCTTAGAGATTTGTAAGAGTTATTTGTATACTTGGGTGTCATTTCTTTTTGCATGTTTGGTGGCAGAATCACTTGCGCTCTGTGGGCTGCCTTTTCCCTCTTCTACCAAGTTTTTTGATATAGTCTTGATTTTAATGTAATATAATCTGTCATTTTCTTTCCTTTATGTTCATTGCCTTTTTATGCCTAGCAGAAGATGTTTTCCTGTGTTGCCTTTTGGACTAGGCTTTGTTGCTTTGCCTTTAATCTTTGCTCTGTAATGCACCTTGTGGCGATGTTCATGGCATGCACTATTGATTGGAAAGACCCTCTTTCTTTCCCATTGGCTTGGAGTAGGAGGATTTTTGTTTGTTTATTTGTTCGTTTTTTTGCAGGACCCGGGGTTCAAACTCACCACCTTGCACTTGCCAGGCAGGCACTTGTGCCACAGAGCTATCTCCCCAGCCCCTTGGAGTAGAAGTTTTGCTGTAATAAAATAATTACATTTCTGTTGCTTTCATTCTAGAGTTTTCTGTTCCTTGGTTTGTCTGTTCTCACATCTTAATAGTTTATCATAATAAATAATATTTGGCAGTGTAACCCTCCCAGATCCTTGTGCTTTTATGTAAAACTTAAAATTAACTTGTCAGTTCTCAAAAGATGTCTGCAGTTTTGACTGTGACTCTGCTGGCTATCAGTTGATTTGGTGGACATGGACATCTTAAGCATATCAGGTCTTCTAGTTCTCTTAGCTTGTGTATACCTTTATTTCTTTTACAGCGTTTTCTAATTTTCTCTTACAAGCCTAGTGTTTAACAGATTTAATACTGGATGTTTTCTCTTTATCAGTTGCCAGTATGAATTGCGTTTTTTTTCTGAAGTTCACTTACTGTGTGTTGTTGCTGGGACACAGAGATTCAATAGATGTTGGTACACTGACCATACACCCAGTGATCCTGTGAAAGCCACTTAGGAATTTAGTCACTCCTTGTAGATTGCTGGGGTTGTCTGGGGCTGCAGTGCATTATCCGTGACCTCTCATGTGCTCTTGCCTTACTGTTGGGAGGGTCTGCAGGCTGCTGCAGCGAGTGGTGTCCTCGTCCCACTCCCTGTCCTGGGCCTCCTCATGCCTTCTGCAGAGGAGTCGTGTTGTCCTTCTGCACCACTGTGTCTCTAGGCTCGGTGTCTGCCAGCCTGCTGGGCTGAGGCTCTGCTGAGGGGTCCTATGCAAACAGAGCCACTGCCAGCCTTGCCATGTGGTGGAATTGAGGGGCAGGAGGGCAGAACATGCCTTTATTGCTCTGCCATATTGCTTTGTACTTGTTTAATTCGATTAAAAAAAATCCTCCTGAGACTGTATAGCATCTGAGACTTTTGTTCTTTGCAAGGCTTATGGCTTGTTTGATGAAACTCAGTCAACTGAAATTTCAGTTTCCAAGTAGCAGGAGGGAAGAGCCACTGGTAACTCTAGATCCAACTCTGCTTGGTGAAGGAAATAGTAGGACACACATTGTAACACATTTAATGACATTTATTTGGTGTGGGGGAGAAATAAAAATAAAGAATGTCTTTGTATAAGTTTTTGCCCAGAGCCAGAAACTGCCCATTTACGGGGGGTGGTGACCATACCCATTGCCCTGAAGGTGCCTGTGAAGTAGTGTTATAGATTCCTTCCTCCAGGTTACCCACATGGAGGCTTTGAACTTTTCGAGATGCCTGAGAAAGCCGAGCGGCTGTGCAGGCCACAGGCCTGGCCCTCTCCTGCCTCAGACCTTCACGTTCTCGTCTCTGTTCTGGAGACTAGGAGTGTGGGCAGATTGTAGAACTGCTGCTTTGCCTGCCTCCTACCTCCTCAGTGTTCCCTGCGTCTCCCACCCCACTACTCCCCCTATGCCACCTCTAGCAGATTTTTCTGGCAGGCCTTGGGCCCTGCATAGCCCAACTGCCAGCTGAGTTGCCACCCTCCGGTTAGGGCCAGGGTCCCTACCTAGGAGGGAGCTGGCATCGTAGCCTATGTCAGGCCCTCCCCTGCTTCTGGACTGCTTGGAAACCTCTGCATGGAGGACACAGTATTCTGAGAAGCCTGCTCATTTGTATGGAACTGAGTTCTGAGTAAAGTACACCAATGCTATTTCTCATTAGCCTGGCAGCGGGTTTAAAGGTAAGAAAAAGCTTGCTGTAAGAGGGATGCACAGATAAACCTGTTTTCAAAATTGTATGATCGTGTGCCTTCTGGTGTGTGTAAAAGGCAGTGCCACAGAGCGGGCCGGTGGGATGCGGGCAGTTGGGGAGCTGGCACCCTTGGTTCCATGTACTACTTGCTGTGTTTCATGTGCTACATTTCCATAATGTGGAGCTTTTTTCCTTAAACAAGAGAAATTTATATCAAAATGCTGTATGTAAAGTGTTAAATTTAAATTATGAAATATCTTTATAAACACATTCTTTTTCCACTTAAATTTGTATTTCTAACTCTTCACATTCTTCCAAAATAAACAAACAGTTAAAGCCCACCAGGATGTGGGGAAACCCAAAATGGAATATGAACACCAAGTGTCGACTCTAGCTCTGTCTTAAGTGGACTCATTGTCATGAGTGGGTTGTGTAAGAATGAAGGCAGACAGAGCTGTGTGTGAACGTGGTGGCTCCCTGCAAAGTGTGCTCCTCACTTGGGGACAGAGGGCTCTGGGGCTACTTTCATTGCTCTAGGACTGAACAGATATGTAGGTGTCCCGGATGAAGAATTTACCAACAAGGAAAGAGGAGGCTCGTGTAAACTTTGTGATATTGGATTGGAATCCGAGTTATCACTGTAAACCAAGGAGTAAGTGAATACTGGAAAATAAAGATTGGGGTGGAGGCTTGTCAGAAAGACATAGAACCCACCTGAAGGAGCTCCCAGGGGCCAAAACCTAAGCAGCATACTGGATTATCGATAAAGAAAAAATTAAAAATCTACCGGTCTATGTGAATTCAGACATGGACTGAGTAGTAGGATGGGGCACAGAAGGCTCATCTTTGAATTCGGAGTGACAGATGCAGAAGAACGGAGAGAAGGCGCATGTCACTACCAGGCAGACCCCATGATGGCAGGCTCTGTGAATTAGCCCCTCCGGTGGGCCTGGAGCCCTGCAGGTGCGCCCTGCTTGTGCCTCTGTTTTCTTGGGTGACTGCTCTAAGTCTGAATTTTCTAAGGCACTGACCTTGTTGAAGTTGTCAAAGTTGGTGGCATGAAGTTGCTCGTGCTATTCTCGTCCTGTGCTGCTCTAGTTGACCCCCTCTCTTCTTGGCGTCATTCCCACATGCCTTCTCATTGATTCTCAAGACCAGTGTGGGAAGTGCCTTAGGAATTAGATCTTCAGGAATTATCTTGGAGATTTGTTTATTTTTTTCTCTTTCCTATTACATTGATTTCTGCTCTTTGTTAATTTCTTTTTGGGTTTAATTTGTTCTTTTTCTGATATCTGAAAGTCAAACCTAAGATCACTGACTTGCAGCCTTCTTTTCTAATTCAGGCATTTGGTGCCAAAAAAAATCCTTCTAACCATTGTACGTTTTGATATTTTGTATTTTCATTTTTATTCATTTCAAAATACTTTCCAATTTCTGTTTGAAAATTTTCCTCTTGACTGATGTATTATTTAGTTTGCGAATGTTTTGGATTTTTTCAGGTATCTTTGTTATGGAAGTCTAGCTTAACTCCACTTTAGTCAGAGAATACTGATGTGAGTCCTTTGTGCTTTGTGGTCTGTCGGGTGTCTGTTTTGTGTGGGTTCACAACGAAAGGAAAGAGAACGCGTTCCGCTCTTCTCAGAGTGTCACACAGATGCCGTTCCTCCGTGCAGGAGGGCGGTGCTGGTGTTCAGATTTCCCTTACTGCTGTTCTGTCTGCGTGTTCTGACAGTTTCTGAGAGCAGGGTGTTGAAATTTCTAGCTATAATCAACAGTAATTGTAGCTGTGTCCATTTCTCCTGTGCTTTTCTCAATTTCAGCTTTAGCTTGAAGCCCTGTTTTCAGGTATGAGGTTTGGGATTGGTGCGTTACCCTGGGCCCACCCCCTCTGTTTTGTTGAGAGTCTTCTGTGTTCCATGTGATGCTCTTCTTCTAGACTGACTTTGTCTGATACTAATGTAAGTTTTACAGCTTTCACTTGAACAGCGAAAGACACGTGTGTCTTTACTTCTAATTTGTTTGTATCTGTACATA
>PVKN010003660.1:0-16249 GCA_004027915.1 Capromys pilorides
CAGATAAAATTGACCTCTAGCCAGAGCTTATCAACAGAGGCAAAGAAAGCCACCACATCTTGAATAAGTTTATAGTCCAACAAGAAAAGATAATATTTATTAAAATATATATGCTAAATAACAGTAATCCAAAATTATAGTGGGGGATTTCAATATCCCACTATCACAAATAGATCAACTAAACAAACAACGACAACAAAAAAATCAGAGCTGAACCTTCAAACTAATGAACTCATCTACAAGGTGCTTCACCCAAGAACAGCTGACACATTCTTTTCAGCAGCACAAGGAATTTTCTCAAAAACAGACCACTGTCCCATTAAGCAAGCTTAAATAAATGTAAAAGAATTGAAATTGTACCATGTCTGTGATCAGATCATAGCATAATGAGGTTAGAAATCAATAACAGAACTGAGAGCTCCTACAATTGCACTGAAGCTAAATATACTTTTAAACAATGAGTTATAGAAAAGAATCAAGGAAGAAATAAGAATTTCCAGAAGTAAACAGTAGTATCAGTACAACACATCAGAGCCTACAGGGTATCACAAAAGCACCAGGAGAACCATGTGTACAGCTGTGAGGGCCCACATCATGAGACCTGAGGAAGCCCCCCATAAACAACCTAATGATGCCCCTCAAGGTCCTAGAAAAGCAAGCACCATCCAAACCCAAAGCTGGCAAAAGAAAAAGAACAAGAAGATCAAGCAGAAATCAATAAAATTGAGACCTAAATAAATAAAACAACTAATGAATTAAATAGTTCTTCAAAAGAATTTTAAAAATGGGCAAACCTTTAGTGGACATAACTAAAAAATAAGAGAAAGTACTCAAGACCCTGAAACTAAAAATAAAAAAGATAAAATCATAATGAACACTGATTAAATGTTACTAACAACTACTTCACAAGCCTATTCACCAAATCAACTGGAGAATTCAGAAGAAATAGGTAAATACCTAAATACATACGAATAACCAAAAATGACCAAGATTTTAAAAACTCTGAGTAATCTAGTAACAGACCATGAAATTGAAGCAACCAACCATAAAAGCCCACGTTCAGATGGGTTCACTGTTGAATTCTACAAAAATGTCAAGGAAAACCTAACCTCAATGCTCTTCAAGCTTTTAATGAAATTGAAAGGGAAAGAATACTCTCAAACTCATTCCTAAAAGTTGCTGTTACATGGATGGCAGAGCCAGACAAGAATCCCACCAACACACAGAGCTATAGACCAATTCTTCAGTGAACACAGATGCAAAAATCTTTCACAAGATACTGGCAAGTAGAGTCCAGTGGATCATTTAAAAAGATCACGCAGATTTCAGCCCAAGAATGCAAGGATGGTTTGACATCTGCAAATCAATAAATGAAACACCACATAAACAGAAGCAAGGACAAAAATAGCATGACCATCTCCATAGATGCAGAAAAACTCCTTGGCGACATCCAGTGTCCTTTTATAGCCAAAATGCTGAAGCAAGTAGGTATAGAAGACGTTATCTCAGTCTGAAAAAAGCTACTGATGACAAACCTACTAGAATATGATATTAAATGGGGAAAAATTGAAAGCTTCCCCCTAAACTCAGAAACAAGATAAGGATGTCCACTCTCACCACTCTCATTCAACGTTTTACTCAAAATCCACTAAAGGAGGTAGGGAGATAGCTCAGTGGCCTGAACACCTGTCTTGCAGGTGCAAGGACTTGAGTTCAATCCCTGATATAAAAAAATTATTTTAAAAATCCATTAAAAATTCTTAGAAATAATTACCAAACTCAGTAATGTAATAGGATACAAAATCAACAAAGAGATATCAACACTATTTCTACATACTAAAAAAAACCCACAGAGAAAGAAACTCGAGAAAAAATACCACTCATAGTAGCACTAAGAAAAATTAAATTCTTAAGAATTAACATAATTGAGGGAGTAGAAGACAATGAAAACTACAGGGCTGAGTTTGATCTCTGGGACCACATAGTGTGCCAGCTTTGGAACCCCAAACACACAATACCAGGCACAGAAATATGGTGTGGTGGTGCACAAGTGTAATCCCAGTGCTAGGGAGGCCGACACAGGAGGATCACCATGAGTCTGAGCTGCATAGCAAGACCCGGTATCAAAAAATAATAGTAATGATTAAAAAAGAAAACTACAGCACTCTGAAAAATGAAATCAAAGAGAACCTCAGAAAATGGAAAGCTTGTCTCCTGTTCCTGATAGGCAGACCCAACTTAGTCAAAATAATGACCATAATTCCAAAATTGATACAAATTTTTAATGCAATCCCAAACAAAACCAACAATGTTCTTCAAAACTGCAGGAAACAAGCCTAAAATTCATATGGGACCAAGCCTGGCAAGATGGCACACATCTATAATCTCAGCATGTGGGAGGCCGAGGCAGGAGGATCAGTGGGAGTTCAAGACCAGCTTGGGCTACAAAAGTGAACTCAAGGCCAGCCTGAACGGCATAGTGAGACCCTGTCTCAAAGAGACAAAAAAAAAAAAAAAAAAAGAAAAGAAAAGAAAAGAAAATCATATGGACCCAGAAAGATCCAAGAAGAACACATGCAATCTAGATAGCAAGAATAAAGAAGGCAGCAGGACAGTTCTAGACTTGAAGTTATATTACAAAACTGCAATGATAAAAACAGCATGGTAATGGCACAAGATGACAATCTTGATGATTAGTAGAGCAGGAGACAGACAAGCAGCCCTTAGCACATCCAGCTGTTCAATCTTTGACAAAGGGATCGAAAAGATATTGTACACTGGAGGAAAGGTGGCAAATAGTGCTGGGAAAGCTGGCTCTCCACACGTACAAGATTGAATCTAGACTTACAGCATACAAAATGAAAAAGTTTCCATACAGCAAAAGAAACGATCAAAAGGGCCAGCCACATAGCTCAGCAGATTAAAGAGCTACAAGTAGGTGCAGGGACCCGGGGGTTCGATCCGAAGGCCTGCTGTGCTGGTCCCACCCCCAGGGCACGCTAAGATGGCCATTGAGATTGGGTGTGGTGGTGTGACCTGTAATCCCAATTATTAATCCTGTAATTGGGAGGCTGTAAGCAGGCAGATCACTACAAGTCTGATCTAGAAGTGAGACCCTGAACACCCTATAGACCCTTCCCTAAAAGAAAAAAAGAAACCATCAAAAGATAAAAAAAAGATCTATAGAAAAAGAAAAATTACCAGCTATGCCTCAGAGGATAGCTAATATCTAGAATACATAAAGAAATGAAAAAAATAAGACTCTTCCCAAATAAAAGACCTAATCAAGCATAGGCAAGTGTAGACTGGGCATGGTGGCACGTGCCTATAATCCCAACACTTGGGAGGCAGGAAACAGGCAGATCACTATGAGTCTGGTCCAGCAGTGAGACCCTGAACATGCTGTTTTAAAAAATAGATGCTGGAAATGAATACATACATATATGCAAATTGAAACAATACTCAGATTTTCTCTTACCCTAGAAAGAATGGCTGTCATCAAGAAATCAAATGGTAGTAAATATTGGTGAGAATGGAGGAGAAAAGGAACCTTCTGCACCGGTGGGGGGAGGATATGCACGTGCCACCTCTGTGGCAATCACCATGGAGTGTGCCCAAGAATCTGAAAGTAGAATTTTGGGTTGACCTAGCTATTTCCCTCTTAATTATCTTCCTCAAAACCTCAAATTATCATGCAGTGATCTGCGCAGGCCTGTGTTTATTTTTCATTTATTTTTATGATGTATTGGATACAGGATCTACAGGGTCTCACTACATACATCAGACTCATAGTGATCCTCCTGTTTACAGCCTCCCAAGAGCTGGGATTACAAGCACGAACCACCACGCCTAGTCTCAAGATGGACCCCAGGAAACCGGGACACAGAGCTTTCTCAAGCAGGAAGGGAACCACGAGATGGAAAGATGGGAGGGAGAGAAGATCGGAGATACAAAAGGGAACTGAAACATGCCAGGTGCAGGCCCCGGTGCCATGCAAGGAGCTCAAGCACTGTGTGTTAAAAACGCATACTAGCGACAGCTCTCTCTTCCAGGGAGACCTGAGGGGCAGGTGGCATTTTCACCCCTCCCCCACTTTGACCTCTCAGGGTCTTGGTGACCCCGTAGGGCTTCTCCTCCTAGGGCCAGGCAAGGTGTAGAGAGAAGAAGCCAGCACCAACAGGGCTGTCCAAGGACTACGGTGTGCCAGGGTGTGAAGACCCAGCTCCTGGCCAAGGGGGACCACTCCAGTGCCCCTGCCTGTCCCCAGGGTCTCCCCAGATCTGATTCTGCCCTGGACTCTTTCCTCCAACACTCCCTCCCTCTCTCTAAGTATGGTGACATACAACACACATATAGGAAAATGTACAAGTCACCATGTGCCAGTCACTACAGTACAATATTATAAAGCAAACACTCACCCAGGTCAAGGAATAAAATATTAGGGGGAGCCCCCAAACACTCCCAGTCCAGCCCTTCTCCTCACCACTGTCCCCACCTTCTTCCCCAAGAATAACTTTAGTGCCATCTGAGCTCTAATACTCCTGTTTAGTTTGTCTGTCTCAAGTTTTCATGCACACCTGTTATAGACTCTATATTAATACATACTCTGCCGTGTGTATGAAATTTACTTGTGCTGGTATCATTGGTTCATTTTTCATTGCTATATAACATTCCACAGTCACATCATGACCACCCCTTTCGATGGACATTTGGACTAACAGATGTATCAGAAAAGAATTCCTCCAGGCAGCCAAGGAACCCACAAAAGGATGCTTGCCTTCACCACTGACCAGGGAAACGTCACTCAGAATCAGTGTAGAATGCGACTACGTGTCTACAATAATGGCTACAATTCAACAACCAGGCCATTGCAGGTGTTGATAAGAACACAGTACTCTGTCACCAAGCCAAGCTGAGCGGTCACCAGCTGCCTTCCCCAAAATCAAAAGACGCGAGAATTTCCCAGAGATTTGGAATCTGCAGAGCAGCGTTTGCACATCCGCGCGGGTCCCAGGCTGCCCTCCCGCCCTCTGCTTTCCGTCCTCAGGACCTTAGACAGCTCAGTGGGGTTTCTAGTTTGCTTTTGGCTTTTTTTGCTTTTATTTTATGTGTTTAGTACAGGGTCTACAGGGTCTCACTACACAGACCGGACTCCTAGTGATCCTCCTATTTTCAGCCTCCCAAGCCCTGGGATGATAGGCGCACACACCACCACTCCCAGTCTCAGTTTGTCCCAGTGCCCCAGAGGCAACGCCAACACCCGGGAACCAAACCTGGGTCCCCGCATCATCCTAAACAGAAGCTTTAATCCGCTGAGCTATCTGGCCAGCCTGGGGCTTCTATTTGGATCTCAGCTCTAACTCGGAGGGATGGACAAGACACACATGTTTTGACCCGGTAGCCTGGCAGGAGAGGGGTCGTCATGCTTTGACATATCACCTGGCTCTGGGGGCACGCAGTCCTGCTTGGGTCTGGTTATTTTGATAAGCGTCCAAACGGCTTTCCAAAACTAAAAATAATCTAAAAGGTTCCAGTGACACGTATTGAAATCTACATCCTAAAAGCCTCTGAGCGCAGTGATCCAGGTGTCTTGGAGAGATTTCTTTTCCTCTTCTTTGAGCCTGAATCATGCTCCCCGGCAGCACAGACCGGTATAAATTCTCTTCTGAGCTAATCTTTTATATACTTTTATGTTTAAAAGTTTGTCTGGGATGATTGAACATGACTCATTCACAGTTCTGTTTTCAACCACCGCGGCCTCTCCCAGGGAGCCACATCTGTTTTGTTGCCGCCGCAGGTCCCCTCTGTGCATTGCGGGACTTGGTGCGGTGCTCCGGAGGAAGGGGATGTTGGCAGAAGGCCTGGGCGAACGCCAGCAGCTGCCACCCGCTACAGTGGACCCCGGGCCATCTGTTGTATTTATGGATGGTGAAGCGAGGCGTGTGCCAGTGGGCTGGGGCCGCCAGCCCACGGGCTGATGGTTTCCAATCAGTTCTATTGTTTTCTTTGGAATCCTTTGCCTTCAAACACAATTTAAACAAAGCTTTGAAAAGGATTTCTGTTCTGGAAAGGAATACACTCTCCTCTTTATTCTCAGAAAACCTCCTGGGGCATCTTCCCTGAAATTTCTGTGCCCCAGAAGTACCCGTGAGGCCACCAGCACAGATGCAGTTCATGAATGGCATCAAGTTAACAGAGGTTATCACCGGGTGACTTTGAAGTTCTTTTGCTCTTCTTGGCATGTGAAATTCTCCCTAATGAACATTTCCAACTTTGTAATCATAAAACAAATTGAAAGCCTTAAAGAATACTGGTATTGTTTGATACTCTTTAAACACACCTTGTAAAGCACCGACCGGTTTCTGGATTTCATTTGATCGGCGCTCACCAGCCCTGGATATGCGCTGGGTGCCACTTCTGGCCTTGAAGATACAACAGTGAGCAAGACAGAGAGCAGCTGACCCCGGCCGTCTGACATTTTAACGGGGCGAGGACAAGGGTAGGGGTGGCTCTGCCTACTGTCACTCGCCAGCCATTTATTGGCTGGTGGGATTGATGCTGCTCGTCCCTGGATGTGGAGCTATGCAGGTCTGGTGGGGCAGAAGAAGGCCACGGATCCCACTAGACTCACACTGATGCCTCCGGCCATTTGGTGCCAGTTCACCAAAAGGAAATAGAAAAGAAAGTCATCGCCACACTGTCGAAAGTAATTGAGCCCAGTTACCCTGAGCAGAGCACGCATGGGTGCTCCGGTAGCACTTGGCTGCACCCCTCAGAGCATCCAGCCTAGGAGTGCCTGTCAACAGGCAATACTGGCGCCCCCACCCCACCCCCAGCCTGAGCAGAACTCAGTACCAGGGCCGTAGGCATCTGCAGAAGGAGACTGTGGCCTAGCCCCAGTCATGGCTTCCAGCAGGAATGTCGGCCCCTGCCCCAAAGCCCCACGTACTCAGAGGTGGAATGTGGAAGTTTATCAGAAAACGGGGGTGCTACAGCCCACAGCGGGCTCACTCCCTAATAAGATCAGTAGCTGGAGGTGCTGCAGGCAGCGGACGGAGGCGGGAAGGAGCGGGTTGCCATGTCTCCTGCCTGGCTCCTCCCTCACCTCCTGGCCCCCACAGCCCAGGCAGTCTTGCTCTGGTTGCGCCCTCCCACCGCGTGCCGGCAGCCGTAGCCAGCCACCAAAACAAACCTGCCTCCTTTAAACTGTATCAGGTATTAATTATGTCCAGCAATGGAAAGGTGACCGGCATACCCTACCAGGTCAGCAGAGGGCCAGGAGAGCCTAGCAAGGGTTGTGGGGGAAGGGTGGCTCTTCCCTTGCCCCTAGGGCCAATTACAGGGGGTACGGGGCAGTGTGTGACCACACCTAAACCAGGTGGGCTGGTGGCAGAAGCAAATGAAACCGGGCTACCCAAGGGGTGGACTGGAGTAGCCGCCATTGGCGCCCAGTGCACTCAGCTGATGGCTGACAACCTGTCACTAAGCCCGGCTCCCAGAAATAGGTCAGACTGGAGACACTTCCTCCAGAAGTCTAGGTTGCCTCGCCCACCCATCCCCCAGGGTGCAGGAGGGAACAGCTCCACGGTACCACTGATGTTTCAGAAGACTAGGTTAAAGTTGTCTCTGGCCATCGGCATCTTTGTGTCTGGTTTTTTTCTGTTTTATAAATGTACAGAAAATACATAGCTATTAAATGTACATGCCTATGAATTTGAGTGAGCAATTTTGTTTAGGGTTGCGTTGGGTAGGGTTGGATTGGGTTGGGCTGGGTTGGGTTGGGTTGGGTTTGGGTTGGGTTGGTTTTGTTTGGTTCGAGATGGGGTCTCACTGTGAAGTCCTTTTGGCCTTGAATTCACTACATAGTCTAAGCCTGAGTTTGCAGGGATCCTCCCGCGTTGGCCTCCCACTGCCAAGTGTTGGGATTATAGACATCCAGCACCACACCCAACTGGTGAATGTTTTCTAATATAACTAAAACCCCCAGACAAAGCTTAAATATTCCTATCACCATTTTCTGCTCTCTATTCTAATTTTTCAGTCATTGCTCTAATTTTTTACCACCAGAGACTAATTTTATCTTTTTAAATTTTTTTTAATTCATCTTTTTTTTTTTGAGACAAGTTTTCACCATTCAGTTCAAGCTGTCCTTGAACTCATGTGATAGCCCATGCTGGTCTCAATCTTGGAGGGATCCTCATGCCTCAGCCTCCCTAGTGCTGGGATTAAAGGCATATGCCAGCACATCTAGCAATTTTGTCTATTACTGAATATCAAATGCACAATTCAGGTAATATGGGCTCTTTTGCATAAAATTTGAGATTAATCTGTATCATGTATATCCATACCTGATCATCTATTGCTGAGAATCATTCTATTCTATGAATATACAAAACTTTATAAATCTTTTCCTCTGCTGATGGAAATTTGGATTGTTTCCAATTTATTGATATTATGGATAAAACTGCTGTAAAAATTCTTGCATACTATTTTTTATGACCAGATGGTCTTATTTCTCTTGAGTAAATGACTTAGAAATGACTTACTCATAAGGCTGGTGTGTACATTTATAAATTTCTCACAATTGTCCAATGTGGATGCACCATTTTACAGAGAGTTCTAACTAATATAAATCTTTGGCAACATGTGGTATTGTTGGATTTTTAATTGCACTCATTGTAGAGGGTGCGAAATTTTATCTTATTGTGGTTTTAATTTGTGTTTTCCTGATGGCTAAAGATGTTGAACATCTTTTCATGTCTTTATAGGCCATTTATACCTCTTTTCTTCTAAAGGAATCTATTCAGGTTTTTACCTATTTCACTGAGTTACCATTTCCTTACTTATTTGCAGGTTTTTAAATATAATTTGAGTAAAGTCCATGATGTGTGTTGACATTATTTTTTCCTACTGTATGGCTTGCCTTTTAATTTTAGTTTTGATGAAGTGTGGTTTATTCTTCTTTCATGGTTAATAAATATTTGTACATTTTCTAAGAAATCTTTTGCCTGTCTTTAAGGTCATTAAGGTTTTTTTCAGTATTTTCTTCTAGAAGTTCTACAGCTTAACTCTCACATTTAATTCTGTGACCTTTCTCAAATTTCTCTGTAAGGCAAGGTACAGGGTTAATATTTTCAGATATGTGCCTAGCTGTCCCGGTGCTACGGGTTGAAAAGATTTTCCCTTCCTGATGAGCTTGGTGTGTTGAAAATGACGCGGGTGTGGATCCATTTCTGAATTCTGTGTGTGCTATTAGTCTATCTGTCTGTTCTGGAGGTCAAATTCTTGCTAATCTTGTTCCATGTCCCACGAAGCTCTCCTCATCTCTCCTGGTGACAGAATTCCTTTAACCACTTCAATAATATTCCCACCTCTGTTTCCAGGGAAATAGAGCTAAGACACAAAGGACAGATCTGCCAATTAGCCATTCAGTGAGATGCTAGTTAGCACGAAGAATAAGGTAAAATACTGCAGTTCTGTGGAAAGCACTTGGCTTGGGGGGTCACAGATAGTGAATTCAGAAAACTCCTCTCCAAAGTAGTGACATTCATGTCCAGACCTGAGTGATGAACATATCCTTATAAGATTCCATGAGGGAAACAGTTATTAGCACCCAGAACAACCTAGGAAGTGAGACGTCAGGGACCCGGATGAATCTTCAGTGTCATTCTGGAAGCCACTCAGATTATGTTGAAAGCAATGGTTGGCAAAGCCAGAAAATTAAAGCTATAAGCCAAGAGGGGATTCCCTGAAAAGCCCTTCAAATTAGCTGGGCTTTTGGAAGAAGAAAAGGGTAAAAATAATTTCCAACTAAGAAAGGCATGAGAAGAAGATGCTCGCCTGAACGTAGGCACTGAGCTCCCGCTGATCCTGTTGGAAGCTGACTGGCACAGCAGAGGGGGTGGCGGGCACCGAGGTGGAGGTGCCAGGCTCCAATGAGGGGCTGTGAGGGAAAAGAGAAGGGGGAAGAATCCTGTGATAGCAGATGTGGATGGGGTCTTGGACTTCTGGGGCGTCCTTGTTCTTCAAAACAAAGCACACAGTGTTTGAAAATGTCACAGACAACAGGTAGTGATTGAAAATGTCACAGACAACAGGTAGTGATCTCTGGCGGCTGGTGGCACCTGGTCATTAAATACCCAAGAAAGTGGAGCGTGGGAGTGGTGACTTGTAATCCCAACAACCCAGGAAGCTGAGGCAAGAGGGTTGCCATGCATTGAAGGCCAGCCCGGGCTGCACAACAAGACCTTGTATCAAACAAACAAACAAACAAACAAATAAAACATGACAGGAAGGCTGGACACAACCAGTGATTTTTACAGTAGTTTCCTAAGTGCCAATAATACAAATACAACCTTGAGAACATCTGACACCCTTATACCTCTCTGCTTGACTGTTTATATAACAAATCCCTTTAAAACTTGCAATTTATTTAGAAAGGAGAATAATCAGAACCTTAGAACCTAGCTTGGATGTGCTGGCTATATTTTTGAACATTCATCAAAATAATGCAATCATTTTATTGAAATAAAAATAGGGTCCCCAAAGATGGTCCTGAGTCTGACCACTCTCAGGGACACACTAGTTCACGGTGTCTCAGTGTCATGGTTGTGTTCTGTGTGTCAACCCCACCGTGTGCCAATAACTGGACCGTAGACCCCAGGAGACCTAACAGGAGCTGGAAGTCTGGTGAGACAGGGGTGGAGAGACATCTACAGTTATGCGTTCTGAGCAGTGTGTGAAGAAGGTGGTACAGACAGGAGACCGTGATGGACAGAGAAAGCCCCAGAGCTTGCAGAGTGGTGGGTGAATGGCGTATCTGTGAACGGCTCCCGACTGGCCTGACTTAGCTGGATCTGACCTGTGGTGTAGGGGTACAGCAGAGTCATCTTTAAAGTTTGATGAAACAGATGACTGGGAAAGTTGTTTGAATAAAGGCTTTTGACATTTTCCATATTTGGGGGGCGGTGGGGTGGTGCTGGGCACTGTGTAGACCCTTTTAAGTCAGTAAACAGTACCATGTCTCATTTTACTCCCTCTATTTTCTTTTATGAATTCTTTGCTTACTTCCAAGTCTCCATTTTTTTCTCCTGTTCTTTCTTATCAGGATCTCTACTAGTCAGAGGTTGAACCTACTTGTGTTAATATTTAATATCCTTGGGGCTGGTGAGATAGCTCAGTGGTCTGAAGCACCTGCTCAGGCAAACTTAGGCAAATACAGGGACCACGGCTCAATGCCTGGCACCACACACAGCAGTGGCCCCACCACCAGGGAAGGCTGAGCCAGCCACAAAAAGAAAATTAATCATCATCATCATCATCATCATCATCATCATCATCATCTTGTATTCACCTTTTTTCTGTTTTCCTATTTTAGTTCAATTCTGGGACATCTCATCCCTTCTCTTCCAATTCTGCTACTTTTTTCTGATGAATGAGGTACATATCATACCCTGTTTCATGATTTTACAGACATCAATTATGATGTTTACAGAAATTTTCTTCTTCCTTCTGCATTTTCTTTATCCTTTAAATTTCATTCTGAAATGTCTGCGTGTCATTGTAACGACCCACTCAAAAACAGGCCGCATGTTCAGTATGTTTAGGGGGAGCTTGTAGGTCGTGGGCTCCGCAGAACAGGAATGGGGAGGGCTGAGGTTTCACTCGGGGACCCAGCAGAGGTGTGGGAGGATGCTGTCCATGGGATGCTGGTCTGCCCTGGGGACTTCTGGCTGCCCACGGGAGGTGAGGACGGGGTCCTCCGACTCACACTGACTCCTGCCGGTTGCACCTCTGTGTCTCTCACCGTCCAGTGAAGATCGTGTTTCTGCCCTGGAATTTTCGGCCCTGCTGAGGGTGACACAGCCCTGTATCGACCGGAGAACCTGACCTAGACACGCCAGGAGCGACTGAGGGGGAAACGCCAGCCCCTGCGCGCCTTCTTTGGCCACTCACCCTCAGCCTCCCGCCCCTCTCAGAACAGGTCAAACTCCGCATTTTGTGGGTTCAAAGATAAACTCCCCAAACCTATAAACATCCTCCCTATCAATCACTTCCTACCGGGAAAGGAATTTGAGGGACGCCGAGAGGAGAAATGCGACAGGCAACCTCAAGAGTAAGAGGCCAGCGCCTTTCTCCATATAGGAAGGATGATGACTTTAGACTGGACAAGAAACAAAATACATGATCATGATTCTCCCTTTGAATGCAAGACGCAACCCTTTCTTTGGCAATACTTCACTGTCCTTAGGGAGCTCTGAGGCAGCGTCACGCGCAGGGGACTTATTGGGCGGATTCTGCTCGGTTATTCTCACCGGATCGTGGCCTGGAAATCTGTGTCCCCGTGACTGTGAGAAGCACTGGAATCGCCATCCCCAGATCGGTAGAGTCTCAGCCGTTCTGGACAAAGCCCAGAGAACTTTCAGAGTCCAAGTCCTAGTCTCTGTTCATTCTGCCTCCTTCCTGCCTGCAGGGCCTAGAAAAATAAAGGGACTACAGGTTTCACTCTCAAGAGTTTCACAGGGAATGATAATTTTTAAAATTAACTTAGAAAAAAGACTAAGCTACTACCATGCACTTTAACAGCTTGCTAAGGCCCCCAAAGAGCCATGTGAAATAGACCCTGTGGTGCCTGCTTGAAGAAGTGGAAAATCACAGTGGTTCAGTGACTTCCTGGGACCACACAGCTCAGGCCTGGAAGCCCCCGGGGAACCTCGCAAGCACCAGCTAGGTGGCCCCTGAGCCTGCTGATTTTACTCCAAGGTGACCTGGGGAAAGCCCACCAGAGTGGGACATATGACAGCCAAGGGACTCGAACCCCCAGAGCCTCTGTGTCTGGGGAACCGATGGCCTGTCTTGGAAGCAGCCCAGTCTGGCTGGCTTCCTCCAGACCATGGTCAGGAAGCTCGGGTCCAAGTGAGAGTGACGGTCGCCGGAAGGAAAGGAGCTAGTGACTGAGCCAGAAGGGGCTTTCGAAAACAAACCCCTGCACTCAAAACTCAGTGAGGGCCTGCAAGCAGGCACAGGGGCCAGGGGTTCGAGTCCTAGTCCCGCCGTGCTGGCCCCACCCCAGGGGCATGCAGAGAGGGCAATTGAGACTGGGCATGGTGATGCACATCTGGAATTCCAGCTCTTCAGAGGTTGTAAACAGGTGGATTACTACAAGTCCGATCTAGAAGTGAGGTCCTGAATAGCCTGTAGACCCATCCCTAAAAAATACAAAAAAAAAAAGAATAAAATAAAATAAAGTAAATGAAAACCCCACAAGGGGCCAGCAAGATGGCTCAGCGGTCTAAAGCGCCTGCTTAAGCAAGCTTAGGCAAGCCCAGGGACCACATTCGATCCCCAGCACCACACACTGTGCCAGCCCCACCCCAGGGTAGGCTGAGCTGGCTACAAAAACACCAATGAGCCAGTGGCCTGTCCAGTGGCCTGTCCAGTGGCCTCTTCCTCTTCCTCCTCCCTGAGCTGAGAAACCAACCCTCAACAGCGGAAGGCAGTGCGAACCCAGGAGATGAACGGGCAGCAGCCTCCTTGGCCTGCTTAGCTGGGGCAGAGAGTAGACATTTGTCCCCGGAGCTCCTGGAGCACGGCCAATCCCCACAGAAGTGCTGGGGCCTGGAGAAGTAGGGAGGAGTGGAGAGCCGGGGCCAGCAGGGCCTAATGGCCTGAGTCACCGACGGGAAGAAGCAGATCTACCCGCAGCAGGCTGCAGAGCCCAGGGCCGCAGTCAGAAAGGGCCAGCGGTGGCTGCGCCCACTTCACAGAGGCGCTTCACTGAGCCCCGGAGGAGCAAACCTGTGGGACCCTGCAGTCCTCCCTCAGCACCCCTGGGAACTAGGCCCAGGACCCCCAGAAACGCCCACGCCCTAGGTGCTGAAATCCATTCCACACAGCGGGGCGTTTGTGCATAACCCACACACATCTCCACACCCTTCAAGTCGTCTCTTCATGGCCGGGATTCCAACATCAACGCCTTCTACACAGCTTGGACAGTGCCGAGCTCAGGGAACGGCGACAAGGTCAAAGCGGTGCCCGTCCCCAGCACCAACACAGTCTTTCCCTAAGTAGTCTCAGTCTGCACCGGCTGGACACAGTGGGCTGAGTGGCCGGGGCTCTGGACATGCAGGGGCCTCTGTGACAACTGGGCTGGGGGTCCTCGCCGTCCCCAGCATGATGGGCCCAGAGCTGTTCCAGCACCCCGACTCCAGCCCCGCCCACTCCCCTCCCCCACAGCCCCACTCACCCTTCCAGACTCTCCCACCACCTGGAAGCTCTGTCCCCAGGAAGGACCCCGGCTCTGGAGCTGTGTGCCCCCCACCTCCTCTGCTCTTGGCGAAGACCCTGCTCCAGCTGGTCGGACCAGGGTCCAGCACCACTCCCCATGGCTTTAGGCAGAACTTGTGGACACCAAGACCTTTGACTAAAAAACAACAACAATTTCCCAGGGCAACTCTGGGCACCAGACAACCACAGACGGCTCGCGTGCAGCACACGGCGGGGCAGCAGGTCCCGGGCAGCAGGGGCTTGTGCAGTCACATGTTATCAGCAGGGACACAGCCTCAGAAATGCATTGCGAGGCAGGGCTCGTGCTTGGGTGACTTTGCATTATCGGTATGTCGGAGTGAGCAGCATTCTCTCACAGGACCAATGACAAATACCAGCCCGCTGTGGCCCCTCACAACTGTGAGCCTCTTGGGACCTTGTGACTGTGCTGACCAAGGACAGGGACTGTTTTCTCTACTTGCACCACACACACACACACACACACACACACACACATACACGTTTAGGAGGGACCTCCAGACCCAGCGGGTGTCCAGCACATATCTGGTGGCCCAGGATTGCGGAGGGCGAATCCCAGCAGGAGACCCATCCAGGGGCCTGACAGCCCCGTGGCCACCTCAGAGGGCTCCCGTGAGATCACTGGGAAATCAGGGCTGAGCTGGAGGGTTTAGGGGGAGAGCGAAGGACTTCAGGGATCCAGTCTGTGTGGGCTGCCAGAATCTATGGGCGCCCCTACCTCCTGCTCAGCAGTCCTCTGAGACTCGGGCCCCTCAACTGTGACAAAGAGGATCGAGGAGATTAGGGCATTCTGTGAACAGTAAATAACATAATACTCAGTGCACCAGCAAAGAGGCAATGTGCAAAACTATGACACTTTTTTTCTCTGTGGTACTGGGAGTTGAACCCAGAACCTTCGCACTGAGCTACATCTTCAAGCCCTTTTTATTCTATTTTGGCACAGGGTGAAGCCAAGTCTCTAAGTTGCCCGGGCTGAACTCAAACTTGGTGTCCTCCTGCCTCAGCTTCCTGAGTGCTGGGATTTCAGAGCATGAGCCACCACACCCAGTAGGCCTTCATCAAGACAGTTATGACTGGAGATAAAAGCCCTAAAGGGGTGACAGCCTCGGGGATCTCAAGTTTCTTGTGGTGAGGTCTAGGAGAAGAATGCTATGAGACAAACCTGGGCCTCTGGTCCGCCTCTGTCCTTACAAAGAGTCAACAGTAGGATACTGCAAATAACTGCAAATAACACCATCTCATGGCTGCGTTAAAAACTGAGGTCTGATTTCCCACATAATAAGACCAGCATGGAGCACCTCGGCTCATCTGTAGCTGGGGTGCCAGAGTTCTAGACCCATATAACTGTGATTCCCTTCACCTCAACTCACAGATAACACCAGCCACACGGCCCAGCTTGGTCTCCAGCAGCAGCAGGGAGAGGCAAGGAATTCCCAGCATGCCCCAGCAGAGGTGCCCTTGCATCCCATTGGCCACGACTGAGTCATGTGACTTCCCTCAAGTCAATGAACAGGGTTCACAGTGATTGCATAGACTCATCCTGCAGCTGAAGCCACCTGCCTGAAATACCGGAGTCGGCCACCTTGTTCCCCTGAAAGTTTCTTAGCAAGAACCAGGAGAGGGTGGCTGGGAGCGCCCACCCGGGTTTCCTTGTCTGAGATGCACAAGCAAGAGGACAGAGGGCCCCGTCCCTGCCTCTAGAGGGGGTGCCGATCCGACACCACCTGTGAGGCCCACTCCACACAAGGGGACTGCTGGGAGGTTCAGGAGACAGCCACAGCCACAGCTAAATACTGGGGGAGGAGTGCAGTGGGATCCCAGAATACTGTGTTCCCCATAAATGTGTACGGTTATGATTCACTCATCAAAAAGGCCCAGCCCCAAAACATGCTGTGCAACCTCGGGCGAGTGTCTCTCAGTCTCTGTCTCCATTGGTTTACCCATC
>PVKN010003660.1:16349-36317 GCA_004027915.1 Capromys pilorides
GGGGCGGGCAACCTGGGACAGAATGAGGACCATGACCCAACAAGTAGATTAAATTTCTAGAAGAGGCAAATCGCCGAGACAGGAGGCAGCCTGGTGGTTGCCAGCCTGGAGGCAGGGAGAAGTGGGTTCGGGGTTTCCCCTTGCAGATGAAGAGCCTGTTGGGAAACTTGATCGTGACAACATCCGGCATAATGCTGCATGCAATACTAAACGCCACGGACCGCTACAGTGAATCGGTGGGATGGGGCCCCCGGCGCGGCGACGCTCGCCTGTAATTCCGATTCCCCAGAGGCTGAGGCAGGAGGATCATAGCAATTTCAAGACCAGCCTGGACTACACAGTGAGCTTCTGTCTCAGGGAAAAAAAAAAAAAAAAAAAAAACACTTTGTAATTGATTAAAATAGTAAATGTGGTGATGTATTTTCTTAAATTCTTTTAAAAGAGAGGAGGAAAAAAGTTGAAACAGGATGAGTCTGAGGTTCCAAGCTGCTGGCCGAGTGAAAGCTCTTGCAGCCAGGGTTAACAGACACAGACGCAGGGGACCTGGGCCGGACTCTCACCAGGCTCTAGGGCGACCACGGACGCGGCCAGCCACCTTTTCTGTCCATCCCGGCCGCTACCTCAAGGCCCAGGTGATGGGGGAGGGGAAGAAGCCACCAGGTGAAGCTGCTCCGGGCGCCTCTTTCTGGTCTCTGGCGACACCTGCTGGCTGTCCGCGGAACGGCACGTCCTCAGCTCGGGCCGACCACCTGGTTGGAGCCCAAATGACCTAGCAGTCACCTGTGCCACGCCAGATGTTGTGTTTGCTTTTCTCTCACTGCTGGGACAAAATACGTAATGCTCGGAATTAAGGATTATTTAGCTCACAGTCTGTGGAAGTTTCAGTCCATAATCAGCTGGTGCCATGGCAGGGTGGCGCATGGCTCAGCGGCAGCAGTTCAAGGTGGCAGAAGAGAGCAAAAAGCGAAGGCAAAAAGGGGAAGTGGGAGTTCAAGCCTCCCCTCCTCCCTCATCGTCTACGCAGCGTGCCCGCCCTGGGCGTGTGCAGCACGCACGCCGCCAATCCCAGCTTAGCACAACGAACCAATCCCTAATTCTAGATTCAGCCACCTCCACAGAGCCCGCCCCCCCCTCACGCGCGCACCGGGCTGGGGGGCGGGCGCACGCATGCGCAAACCACAACACCAGGCGAGGCTCCTGGTGTCCGGGGCTCACCTGGGCTCTGCTCTCCTGGAAATCCCAGGCCACGGGAAGACGCAGGTAGAGAGGCTGAGCTGGTGGACGAAGGCGAGATCCAACGCTGCCGTTCCTGGGGGACTCAGAAATTAATTTTATAAAATCCCTGTGGATCCTCTGTGGGAAGATGCCAGCAAGAAGACTTAGAAGAAGTTAAACTCCGTGCGGCATGGGGATGAAACTCATCCCTAACGGGCCTGTGCAGAGGCCCCGGGGCGGGAAGGAGGCTGGGCCTCTGGGGCTGAAATAAAGGAGGGGGCTGGAACGCGGGGGAAAGTGGGGTCTGAAGCCGCGCGCGGTGAAGGCGAGGCTCCCCTCCTGGGCTCACCGTTACCCTGGGAGCGGAGTTGGGACTCCTCTGTCGTGCAATTGCTGGGCAGGGGAGGGACGCCCACAGCGCTCACAAACCTCCCTGGCCCAGGCCCCCGGGACACTCACAAAGGAAAGAATCCCTGATGGTGACAACTGGGGACAATGGAGGCCAGCCGAGGAGAAACACGAGCGCTCTTGGCTCACCGCAGCCCTGACCTATTTACGTGATCCCTCTGCCTGCAGCGCTCTCGTCTCTGTCAGCAAGAAAAACTGAGTCCCAGTGGAGCTGGATGGGAATTCGGAGCGAGGCCCCCAGCAGGGTGAGGTGCTCGCAGGCCGCGCTGTAGTCTCCGGGGCCCGCCCAGCGCTGAGCAGAGCCCCGCGACGCTGTCCTCAGCCTCGCCCGAGTGGGCCCTGTGCACCCTCACCGCTGTCTTCATGGGGTCGTGGTTCTGGTCCATCTTAACGAAGCGCATAAATGAGATGATAGGTGTTTCATTGTTGTGAGGATTTCATTAATGTGTGTTTCGTTAATCGTGACCTGTGAAGCGGAGAATAAGCAGGCTGTGACCGGGCGGCTCCACCCGCAGGTAAGCGCGCTGGGAAGGCATCTGGAGAAGTGAGGGAGGGGCGCGGTCCCACACCACTGTCTGCAGCCACGCGAGCTGCAGAACGCGCAGGTGTGTGGCCGTGTGTACGGGCCGTGGCATGCACAGTGCGACGCTGGCTTAGCCCAGGGTGGTGTCTCAGTAAACCAACCAGCAATCAGAACCTGCTGCAAGTCTGGAGCTCGCCTGATACCCCCGGCCCATGGGCCACTGGGCAGCGGGCGCAAGGCCGTGCTGTGGTTGTGTGTTAAAGGTCCGCGCTCTGGAGGCACCCGTGGGGGAGTGAAAGCCCTCGGAAGGGGCTGCGGCCCCTTTTCCTCCCTTTCAGGGAGACCCATGACCTCCTGTGCCCCACGATGTGCTGCTCCCGCCAGAGACTCAACTATGCGGTCGGCTCATCTAGGGCGGGCACCTCAGAAACCAGGAGCCATAGCCATAGAGCTGCCAGTCTCTGGAGGCTGAGGCAGGAGGACCTCAGGTTAGACCCTAGGCTGGACTACGAAGCAAATCACAGGCCAGTCTGAACTACAGGGTGAGACCCTGTGTGAAAACAAAACAATAAATGATAATTTTTTTTTTTTTTCAGAACCAGGGATTGAACTCAGGCCCTTGAGCTTGCCAGGCAAGCACTTATTCTACTAAGCTATCTCCCCAATTTTTTTTTTTTAAGTGTGAGCTGATAGGAAGCATTCTCTTTACACTTCATTGCCTAAGCATGCATTAGATAATGTAAAGGATACAAGAGGGGCTGGCGAGATAGCTCAGCGGACTAAGCACCTGCCTGGTGAGCACAAGGATCTGGGTTCGATCTCAGGCATTGCATACTGCCTTGGACCCGCCCCCCCAGGCACACTGAGCCAGTCTCTGAGACTGGGTAATGCCAGTGCTGGGGAGGCTGAAAACAGGAGGATCACTATGAATCTGAGCTGTGTAGTGAGACCCTGTACCAAATACAGAAAGAAAGAAAGAAAGAATACAAGAGGATTGCGTAGGTTCTGCTTATATAAGAGCCTTGAACACCCGTGGATTTTGGTATCCACAGGGGACCCTGGAGGCCACCCCCACCCCATAAGGGGGTGGCTGTTCTGAGTTTGTAGGCCAAGGCGTCTGTCTTTCTTGGTCATCACTGAATTCCCCACGACCACCAGAGAGTCTGACACTTTGTACTCCCACAATAAATGTTCTGCAAATATAAAGAAAATACTACAGAAAGCTCATTTTATAGATGAGAAAACTGAGGCTCACAAGTGAAATGGTTTGACCCAGAGCCAGGGTCTGCGACTCAGGTCTCCTCTGGCTGCATTGCACCAGGGGTTCAGCAGTTCAGTCCCAGCCCAGCTTGCTTCTGGAGAGGCCAAGGGTGCATCTTCCCAGCCTTGCCTTGGAGCTGGTCCAATTCCGCGTTCCCTGCAGATCGCAGTCCACAGAGGTGTGGATGTCGCTTCCTGAGGACAGCAAACACAGGCGGCTGGAATCTGCCAAGCAGCAAGTACTTGAGATACACTGGTAAGATATGCAAATACGAGGGTGGAAGGGAGCCCCAGGGACCTGCCTGTGTGAAGAGTCTGGGGCTCAGCAGACTCCACCTACACTTCAATATTTGGGGGACCTTTAGGACTCGGGGGGGCCATGCAGAGCACACTCCAGGGCGCTGCTCCGCCCCATCTGCAGCATTTCCCACTTCACGGAGGCCAGAGCCAAAGACGGCTCTGCAGTTCAGCCAGGCCGCGGCACAGTGAGGACCCCACATTGCTGGAAAATGAGCCAAGAAGCAGGGAACTGGGGGAACGTGGTCACTCGGCACTCCAGTGAACCAACAGGAAAAAGGTAGAGAAGAGTTAATTTCCTGCCTGGTGAAATTGATCCTGATCACCACGGGCATAATGGCTTTGCTTCCGCTCAGTGGCGAGGTGGAAATCCCGGGAGACTCTGGATGTCTCCAGCACCTCCACGCCAAATACGAACGGTTTGGGGGAAAACAGAGCAACTGCAAAGCGCGGGGTGGTTGGGAACTTCTATTCATTTAGGTCACTCTACCAATAAGGAACCCCGAAGCTGAAGTTTTGACTGAGTGGAGAAAATAGAGAGGAGCTGTACAAGGGCGCCTTATGTGTAGATTCTGGCCTTGGCATCACGATGACAGAGGTGGAATAACAGCTTTGCGTGTTTTCTTATTTGCTTGTTTTAGGCTGATGTTTGCATTTACATAATTATTGATTTGGCGTTGCGTATTAAATCTAGGCGGGCCCTCCCCACTGGGCCACCTCCTCAGCCCTTTTCCTATTTTTTTATTTCTTTATTTTGAGACCAGGACTCCGTAGGTCTCCAGGTTGCCCAGGTCGTGCTCCAGTTTGCTGTTCTCCTGCCTCAACTTCCCTGAGTTCTAGGATTACAGGCAACGCTCAGCTTTGTTTTTATTTTATGCACAAGTTTATAGCAGTTATCCTCACGCTCAAGGGCCCAGGGAAGCATGACGGGGTTTCAGGAATGATCTTTGAATCCAATAGATGATTCTTGGGGAATCTCATTTTGGAGAAAACGTGGAGAATTTGACTCACGCGAATTCAGAGCCGTATCTCATTAGGTAGGAATGTTGTTCTATATAAGGCCGAAATAGGCATGGTGAGATGCATAGGCCAACCGCGTGCTCAGGCCAGACGCTGCCACTGCTGCTTTTCAGTGCCAAATCACCCTTTTTGCCTGCTCTGTCCAGAGGAATCTGGGCCCTTTAAGCCCTTTTTTCTATCAGAGTCATTAATTCATCCTCGCCAGGAGGTGGCGCTGAAGAGACATGGCTGAAGTAAGAGCTTTGCTTCCTGAGACCATGAGTTTCTTCCGGTTTCCTCAGGGCGCCGCCTAGTGCCCATAATCTGCAGTGCAAGCAGTTTTCTCCAGTAGGAGGCTCCTATCCTACACTTGGCTTCCCTAGAGCTTGGCCACTGCAGTGCAGGTGGTCTTTGCATTCCTGGCTTCTGCAGTGCATGGATGCCAGCAGCCAGCAAGCCCCCTTCCCGCAGTTTCCTACTCACGTGCTTCTAAGGAGACACTTCTCAGCATCAGTGTTCCCTGATACCTTGATTTCCAGAAAGTTCCACCAGCACAGCAACACAGTGCCTCTTTTCCATCAGAAAGACAATGGTCATTTCCTGCCAATAGGCCCTGGGTCTCAGGCTGGGCGTGGTGGTGCATCCCTGTAATCCCAGCACTGGGGAGGCTGAGGCAAGAGGATCACCATGAGTTCAAGGTCAACCTGGACTACAAAGCAAGACCTTGTCTCAAAACAGAAACAACAGTGCAACAAATACACCCAGTCTACCCGCCCTAGCTTTGCAGCACCATCCACTGCACAGAATCTCTTTTACAAAGCTGAAAAGTCCCAAGTTTGACCCCCACTCCCATCCCCTCGCCCAGGTCAGGAACTGTGCATTCATTAGAATTCTCTTTACTTTTTACCAGTAAGTGTGAATCACCCTTAGAAGGAGGTGATCCAAAGGAGCCAGTCCCAGTCCCCAAGTCTCTCTCTATCTCCCCCAACCCATAGGTCTCCTTTCCTTACTTTTCCACAGAGCCCAGATGTGTCCTTGGGGAGCCCCTGAAGGAGGTCTGTGCCCATGCCACACTGGTCCCTGCTGATGACAGCAGCCACAGGATGGGCTATGGGAGAGAAGGATGGAAAAGAAGAGAAAAGAAGAGCCAGGGGCAGGAGGAAGAAGAGGAGGAAGAGGTAGAGAGAGACATTGAGAGCGAAGGGAGAAGAGTAGAGAGAAAGAGAAACCAGGGCCTGTAGATTGTATAGAGTTGGTGCTCAATAAAGGAGCCAAAGGGGACAGAAGTCTCCAGAGGAGAGCACAGAGGGAAACCTGGTCACTTCGAGCATGGCGGTGGCTTTTCAGATACGTCATGATCTGGGAGAAAAAGAATTGATGCACTGGACTTCATTAAAATGAAAAAATGTGTGTCTGCAGAGGGCAGCACTGAGGGCAGGAGAAGACAAAGCCCTGGCTGGCAGCAAACGTGGGGGAAGGGTTGTCGCCAAAACGCAAAGAAGGACTCCCAAGCTCAACAGTCAGAAAACAGGCATCCAATCCCAAAAGAAGAGCCAAAGATGGCAGCTGAGTGCACGAGAGTCTGCTGCCCGTCCGGAGGTGCAGCCAAAAGGTGACCAAGGCGCAGCACTACTGTGCCCCTGTGTGAGTGGCCAGATCCACACCACCAACCCTACAGAACACTGGTGAGGGTGTGGCTTCCCGGGACTCTTGGCCACTGCTGGGGAAGGACAATGCTACGGCCCCTCTGGAAGACAAAGCTCAGCATTCTCTTGCTGTACAACCCCGCAGTTGTACTACTTCGTTTTTGTTTTCAGACAGGGTTTGCTATGCAGTTCAGGCTGGCCTTGACCTCACTTTTGTAGCCCAGGCTGGTCTTAAACTCACACTGATCCTCCTGGCTCAGCCTCCCAAGTGCTGGGATTACAGGCATGCGCCACCACGCCCAGCTCGTTGTACTACTTTGTATTTACCCAAAGGAGTCAAAAATGTATGCCCCCACAAAAACTTGTCCAAGATGTTTACAGCAGCTTCAGTCATAATTGTCCAAACTGGGAAGCAACCAAGACATCAGAAGACAGCTCTGATTCATTAAGATAATGAAATATATTCAAACAGCAAAGAACAGTGGGCTATCAAGCCAAGAAAAGGCATAAGGAGAACTGTTATCTGCATATTACTAAGCCAAAGAAGCTGATCTCGGAAGGCTACGCACTATATGATCTTAATTCTATGGCATTCTAGAAAAGACAAGACTTTGCAGACAGGGAAAAGATCTGCAGCCACCAGGGTCTAGAGGTAAAATGGAATATGTTCAGAGCAGTCAAGTGACTGTGTGTGATATGATGGTGGTTCATGCAAATCCAAGTGAGGGTGCAACACAACACTCAAAAATGTGTGACACAAGAGTGAGCACCGGCGCCAGCCAGGGACTTGGAGTGACAATGATGTGTCAGTGCAGGGTCTTGCATAACTCAAGTTGGCATCCCTGTGACAAATTGCCTGAGGTAAATCACTTAAAGTAAGAAAGGTTTCCCTTGGCTTGTGGTTTCAGAGGTGTCAGTCCATGGCTGGCTCCGAGTCAGAAGTGTCATGGTGGAGCGGTGTAGTGATGAAGAGCTGATAAATGCATGCCATCCAGGAAGTGAGCAGCAGAAAGGCAGAGGCTGGGGATGAAATGCAGTCCCCAAGGACACCCCTCCACATCCCACTGCATCCAGTTAGGCTCCACACCCCACAAACCTATTGAGCCCCGACTTTCTCCAGTGGATCAATCCACTTGATGGAGTGAAAGCCTTCAGGACTCATTCAGTTCCTCAAGTGCTGTCAGCTGATACCCAGGCCCTCCGCACAACAGGCAACATTCTGGATCCTGGCATGAGAAGTCATCAGTCATGAGGGGTGGGCGATACCCATAGGGGTGCTGGTGGCAGGGGAGGCTGTACATATTAGGGAGAGTGGAGAACATGAGGATTCCTACACTTTACTGTGGATCAAGAAGAGTTCTCAGAAATGAATTATAATCTTCAAAAACAGATAAAAACCAGGGGACATGTGGGATTTCGCCCCCAGGCTATCGTTCTCAGCTTCTTAGCTGCTGCTGCAGTTGTGGGAGTGGGTGGTCCCACACATTGCAGGGCCCCCTTGGCTGAGTGACTGTCCCTTGTCAGAGTGTCAGAGCACAGATTAAGTCATTCAGCTTCCCTGTCCAGGATGAATCTCCCAGCCCTTGTACCCATTAACCTGTCCAGGGGAGGCAGATAAACAGCCCCTTGGGGAAGGGCGCTCCTGGGATCCGGTATGGTTTGACCTTGGGCCCCCACTCCATCATGCTTTATTTTCTATTGACTGCTTGGTCCATGGCCCAGAAAGCCACCAAGGAGACATCAAGCAGATCCCAGAGGAGCCCATGGTCTTGCTCACACCTACTGGATGTTAGGTATGAGCAGCTGCTGCAGTCCAGGAGACACGAAAGAAGCTTGGAGTTGAGGGTTGAGGTGGTGGAAGCCATTGTCCTCAGCCATGTTCCCAGAATCCTCTGCTCTCCCTCCTTGGCCCTCACTCCTCTCTGAATGAGGCTTTCATTGTGGCCCAGGGATGTGATTCTTTTTGTAAATGCTCGAAAAGGATGTGTCATTTCTAATTGTGGGTTCTACGCACGTCCATTAGATCTTGGTTGTTAATTGTGTTGTTCCTATTTTTCACATTCTTATTCACTTGTTGTCTGTTTCATCTCTCAATTATGGAAAAGAGGCATGTTAAACTCTTTCACTGTAATTGTGGGCTTGAGAATATGTCAAGTGTGCATAAATTTAAAATTATTCTACCTCTCCTGGGAATTAAATCTTTTAACATCATAGTGTAAGCTTTTGCATTTCTGAAAGGGCTATTTGCTTAAAGTCATTTTTTTTCCAGGTAATAATGGTTATACAGGCTTACCCCTAATATTTGCCCGGCTTCTGTATTTCCATATCCCTGTATCTCAAATCTGCCTGTGCCCTTACTGTTTGGGCCATTTTATTTTTAAATAAATAATGTATATCTGGAAACTCTTACCAAATAAACAAATAAATGATTTTTTAAAAAAGAAAATCACTGTTGGTTTCCCTACATATTTGTTTAAACTTTCTAAAGAAAAAAAAATAGTAATGTATATCTGGTTGGTATTTTATTTTTGCTTTTAATCTAATAAAATAATGCATTTTATCAATGTTACGGACATAGATGCAGTGTCTGTTGCTATATTTATATCCATTTCTAACCTCTTCTTTTTGCACTATTTGCCACACTCTGTCCCTCTGTGCCTTGTGCCAGCCTGACTGGATTTTCTTTATTTATTGTTCTACATTTCTGTGGTTCAGAAGCTACAATTGTGGACCAGTTATGTTAGTGTCAGCACTGAAAATGTTAATACATCTCCTTGACTTCAAGCTCATTGTGGATATTAGAATTAATATCACTTTAAGCATACTTTTATTAGATTAGTCACGGCAATTGTTTCCATATGGTTGATATGCTCAGAATCAAATACCACAGTTACTATTTCATATAATTAGTTCATGTGCACTTACCTATGTCTGTACCAGCACTTTTCCATCAGGTACTGTGTTTCACTGCTTCCATGGGATTTCCCATCTTCCTAAAGCACACACATTGGCAGTTATTTCAGCCTGTCTATTGACTTACTCTTCATTTTCTGTTTGGAAGGATTTATTTCATCTCTCATTCTTGGGTGATAGTTTCACTGGGTATAAAATTTTGGGATATGATTACCAAATACTCAGTACACAGAAAATAACTACTTTTAACTTCTATTGTTGTGGAAAAGTCTAATGAAAGGGCTTTTTTGGTAATCTTTCTGTTCATATTGGTTAAGATCTCAGTCAGATATTTTGTGTGGATTTGTATCACGATGTCAATTTACTTTTACTTATCCCACTTGAGGATAGTTGTACACTTGGGATCTGAGGATTTGCATCTTTCATCAGTTTTGAAAAATATCCTTTGAATGATGTTCCTGTCCAGTTTTCTCTGCCCTTTCATGCTAAAATTCCAATTTTGTGTTTTCTGGGTCTCTCTATCTTCAAGGCCTTTTTAACCTCTTTTGCTTGTTGTCTGTCTCTTGGCTTCTTTAGGTAGTTTTCTAGATATTTCCATGCATTGTAGTTTGCTAATTTGTTCATCCATCTTGTTTGTATCAGGGTCATGATTGTTACTAATTCTTTCTAAATCTTGTTTCAGCCATTAAGTTTGAAGTGCATGCATTACTATACCATAAATTTATTTTTTACACATTGTACTGAAACAGAATTACCTATTCCTTTTAGAATCTTATTTAAGACTGTCCCTCTAAGCAAGCTTCCATGGAATGCCAACTAAGGTATGGCACAAAGAAAACTGCAACTTTGCTTTAAGAGGGTGCTGTTTACATGTGAACCAAAATTGCTCTATGTTTTGCAAGAAGTGGGTTGTCAGTTTGGTAGTTCCCAGTGTTGCCAGAAAAACAACTCCAACCAAAACCTCAGAGTTACTGTTGGAGACCCCAGCGCGGCCTGGGCCTGAGTTCATGAACAGTTATCGCCAGAGGAGAAGCTGAGTCAGGGGCATTGCAAGCCTCAGGCACCCGTGGCTCTGACGCCAAGGTGAGTGGGACATAGGGGTTCATGTACAGTGTGCTCTTCCTAAAGCCCGAGCTGAAGGTTCATCCCTCTGAGATATTAGGAGGTGGGAACTTTAGGAAGTGGTGGAGACTGCTTTTGTGGCAGGGCTACACTGGTGTGACTAATAGATTCAGGGGCTAATGTGTCACCTCAAGAATGGGTTGGCCACCACCACCACAGTCTGGCTCAGTCTCTCATGTGCTCATGTCTCTCACCATGTAAGAAAGCCCTTACCAGAAGCCGGCCTTTGGTCTTGGACCACAACTGTGAGCTGACGGAAGCCTCTCATTGTTGTGACAAAACACCTATGAAGAACAACCTTGATGGGGACCGATTTATGCTGACATCATCTCAGTGCACGGAGAGCTGACTCGACTGCTGGCAGGCCTGAGGTAGGGTGGAGCGTCATGCTGCAAGGGTGTGGCAGAAGAGGGCTGCTGTCCTTGTGGCAGCCCGGAAGCAAAGAGAAGGGGCAGGGGCCAGGACTGACCACAGCCCTCAAGGCCACATGCCGTGGTCCACTCCCTGCTGGTGGCCCTGTGCCTGTCTCCAACACTTCCCAATAACGCCTTCGAGTTATGAACCCCATTGGTGGCCTATGAAGCCACCTCACTAAGCACCCTGCTCTGAACACTGCTGCCCATGAGTCTCAGGGGACATCCTTCCCACTTAAACCATGACACAGATCGAGACAGCGATGGATCAGAAATAAATGGTGCAGTCAATAGGGAAACTTGGCAGGCACCCAGACGTACTCCCTCAGGAAAGAAACCCCATGACAAGAGCTGCGGAAGGACAAGGGAAGGCACTGAACTGCTGCCCCAGACCAGGCCCGGTGAAGCCCTGGACATGGACATTCATGGGGTGTGGATCCCACTCTGGGGATCCAGAGACCAAGAAGGGCCCTTTTAGGGGGAAACTGAGGATCCCAGAGCCTTGCCCAGCTCTTAGTAAAGGTCCAACGTGGTCACCACCAAGGGCAGAGGCTGATGCTAGACAGTAGCTGTGCCCCAAAGATCTTCATAGCTTACAAGTCTTCTCTCTCACAGCAATTAATGCCCGCCCCCTTAAAGATGAGAAGGGCTACAGATGTAGCACTCAGTGGCACAAGCCTGCCTGGCAAGTGCAAGGTCCTGAGTTTGATCCCCAGTACACCAACAAAGGAGAGAGAGAGAGAGAGAGAGAGAGAGAGAGAGAGAGAGAGAGAGAGAGAGAGAGAGGTACAGAGGCAGAGATGGAGAGAGAGGGAGGGAGACAAAGAGATAGAGGCATAGAGGGAGAGAGATGGACAGACAGAGAGAGATGAAGACAGAGACAGAGAGACTGATACTTAAAGATGAGAAAAAGGGACTCGGAGGATAAAATTAGGGTAACTTCACTGCACATCAGCTTCTTCATCTGTACAGTGGGACGGGGGCTCCAAGGGCCGCGTGAGCTGGTACCTAGGGAGCAGGTGACGCCATCCCCACACTACCCCCTGCCGCTCGTCACTCTGCGCAGCCTTGCTTCGTGTCCTCCGTGGCTCTGAGCTCTGAAGCTCCCCCAAGTACAGGGGGCTCTACGTGGCCCTGAAGCCGCTGACCTAGGAGGGCAGCCAGGGATGGGGAGCCAGCGGCTCTGGCCCTGGCCTCGCGGAGGGACAGCCAGGGACACTTAGGGAAGGCAATAGAAGAGGTCCAGGGCTTCAGAAATAGGATAATTTTCTTTGGCCCAGAAAGTTTCCTCCCACCCATTTGCAGCCTGCACTATTTTTTTTTAAACTTTCTTTCTTTCTTTCTTTCTTTCTTTCTTTCTTTCTTTCTTTCTTTCTTTCTTTCTTTCTTTCTATTGTGGCCCGCTCAGCCTGCCGTGGGGGTGGGACTGGCCCAGCATGTGGTGCCAGGGATCGAACCAGGGTCATTGCAGTCAAAGCCTAAGCTTTCCTAAGCAGGTGCTTTAGACCACTGAGCTGTCTTGTCAGCCCCCAATAGCCTGCACTATTTTTAAACTTCTTGCTGGATTAAAATTTAGTTAAGTAGGAATGATACAACCCTGGGGTTGGGTCCAGGCCCTTAAGCTTGGTGGCCACAGGAGCCACCGTTTCATACCTGGGGTCGCTGCCTGCCCGGGCTCAGGGGTCTTTGGTAGTGTGTGTGGCGGTGGCCGGCGGCGACGCCACAGGAAGGACCTGGGCTTTGGCGTCTTGATTTCTAATTGGGTGCTCAGTTATCTTTCCCTCTCCTGCCAAGTCGCCTCTGGAGTCAGCCCACAAAGATTTGTCGGTGAACGCTGCCCCCTGGTGGACGTTCTGGGACATAACGAAAAAATGTCTTTTCCGTGGATTTGGCTGGATTAATTGGATGCAGAAGTATTTGATTCCAGGAAAAATAGGGCCCAAGGGTAACACAACCCGGTGACATCATGAATCTTGCGCGTGACACTGAGAAAGGCACATCACTGAGCGGTCGTCTCACCCAGAAGCACAATTTAAGCATGAGAGATACCAGGCCGGCCCCAAGCGGGAAACCGGCTGGTGATGAAATAACCCCAAGTCCAGGGAGCGCACACACACGGAGCCCTGGGTGCAGCCCGGGCCCCAGCAAGGACGCTGGGGAGCTCCGAGCACCCTGAGGGGAGAGGAGGTGTGGTGCCGTGCTTGTCCCGAAGTCCGCGGCTTTTCTGTCGATCTAGAATAATTTCAAAGGGAAAAGCTAAGGAAAAATATTTGCCAGTTATCCCAGCACCCCAAGAGGCTGAGGCAGGAGGACTACAAACTCAAGCCCAGCCCTGGGCAACTTTGCAGGGAAACTATTGCAAAATAAAAATAAATTTTAAGAAGCAGGGGTGTGAGAGAGGCTCGGAGGCTGTAGCTCAGTGCAAAGGTCCTGGGAGTTGAAGGGTGGTGTGGGGTCCAGGTCTGTCTCGGGGATCCAGCAGGGAATGGGCGGGTCTGGGGCACCCCCTTCACACACACACATACACACACACACACCTGCCTGCCCGCGCAATGGTCTCTAAATGTGTCTGAAGGCGTCAGGCACAGGCACTGGCTAGCAGGGAGGGGTTCTGCCGGGTGTCACCTCCCTCCTCCTGCCTCCTACCTGCACTGTGTCCCCCGGGCCTCCCCTACCTAGGCTCCAGGCCAGTGGACCACAGGTAGCAGGCGGGAGAGGAGTTCCCGGTGTGGCACCCTGGAATTCTCAGTCTCCAAGCTGGGGAGCCAGAGGGTAGGAGATGGCCTTCATGGCCCTCCTCTGTTCTGAGGGCTCAGGACTCTCCCATGTGAAAGAGCAAACCATCCAGCCCTGGCCAGCCCCGCCACTGCTCCTGCCGCCTGCCCGTTTCCCCGTTAGTTCCAGCTCTGAGGCTTGGCCTCTGCCCTGTCTCCCCCTCAGTCGCTCTCAGAGCTCCCCAGTGGCTGCCCTGATCCCAGCCATCACACCACCATCCGCCCACTGCCAGGCCAGAAACCTCCTCTTCCTTGCACCCCACACCCTCCTCGGCTATCCCCAGGCCCTTGACCCTGTTCGGCAGTCTGGGACCTCCCTGCACCCTGTCCCCCACCGCTGGCCACACAAGCTATGGTCCTCCATGACTCTGCCTCATCACCTTCCTCTCAAGACCACATAACTGCTGCAAAGGATCCGTGTGATCCTGTGCAGACCAGGCCCTGGTGAGTCCCTCTATCGCCAGGAGAGCCTGGCTCATGCATCCCTCGGGACCTCGGCACTTGCCACACAGCCACGTCCCTCACCACTGCCCCCTCCATCCCCATGGTCCCAGGGACAGGCTGCTCCTTTGGTCACCCTGCTGGAATGGCCTTTCTGCTCACCTGCCTGCTGGAGCCACTGGTCATGGAGATCTCAGGAGGAGGTCCCGTGCCTTAGGTGGGTCCGGGTCACCTAAGCCTGGCGTTGGCCCTGCAGGTAGCTGCCTAAGGCTGGGCGCAAGGGGTGGCTCCTGTGGCATCACCATGCCAGGCTTGAGGAGGCCTGCAGACCCCCAAGGTGGAGAATCAGAGGGTGACAGGGCAAGAGGACTGAGGCGAGAGGGGTTCAAGGTGACCCTGGGCTTGGAGCACTGCGCAGGGCAGGCCAGAATCTGAGGGGAGGAGGAGCAGCTCGATGCTGGGCCTCCAGGGGAAAGCAGAGACTGCAGCCCCAGGCCCCGGAGTCTGGGAGTCTGCCACTCTAACATGTGGCCGGGTGGTGGCAGGCACCGGGGCTCCCTTTTCTGCCTGTCCTCAGAGAAGCTGTTTCCGGGCATGGGTCACTGCGGGTGGCCTTGGCTGCAGCTCACCAGCCCCAGCCCGCTGCCTGCTCCCCGGGAGTGAGGGATTGGGAGGTTCTGCTGGGAGCTGGAAGGCAAGACTGGCAAGACCCTGGGAGGCGCGGGGAGGCTGTGTGGTGGACAGGACTGGCCGAGGCAGGAAGTGACATCACAGTGGAGGTCTGACCCCGCCCGTGCCACCCAGGCTGGCTGCGCACCTCAGGCCGGCTCCCTGCCCCGGAATGGGACCAGCACAGGACGCCTGTTTGCACAAGCAAAAGCTTCACTGTGCAAATGTGTGAGGGTCCCGTGCACAGGCACACGCGGTGCCCGGGGTAGCACGGTGGCCCGTGGAAAGCGGCCTCCTCTGGTTGGGCGGGAGGCTGCGACCAAGGAGGCGGCTGCAGTAGAGGGGTGAACGTGCACAAAGGGACACCAGAGGGGGAAACTCCGCCCCGTGGGCAGGCGTTGCCTTGTGCGCAGCAGAATGGAGGACGCTGCTGATGAGAAGGGGACAAAGGGGACGGAAGAGCGTGGTGGTGTCGTGGGCAGCTTCGAGCCCTCGGCGCTGCTGAAACCCGAGTCCATGTGCAGCACCAGGCCAGGCTGGAGAGTAAAAGAAGGCGAATAAATGCGTGCGTGTGGATAGAAACCGGTTGACATGTCAGACTAGAACACAGCACAGGAAATGCCAGCGGTAAAGACGACCGTAGTCAAATAGAAAGATTAAGCAATAAAATGCAACAACTCGTACGAAGGACGCCTCCCACAAAATAAGAAAGGATTAAAAATAAATGGTCAGAAGCGTCACGCTGGAGTTCTAATCCAGGCAGAGGGGGAAGGCAATGTCGCGGGATCATTTAAAGCAAAAAGCAGTCTGCAGAATAAAGCATCATTCTACAGAGACGTTAAACAGATGCATCACTAAAACTTCACTCACCGGTAAGAAAATACACAGGAGAAAGAGGACGGACCAAAGTCGAAGCGAGTTCCCCCGCCTGACATCCGCCTGCGCAGGAGCTGGGTGGCTGCGCACGCGCACCTCACGCCGGGGCTCAGCGACGTGGGTGTGACGCCCGCTCCTGGTCACGGTACCCAGGGGTCCCCGGTTCAGCGCTTCACACCGTGCACATCACCGAGAAGCTAATTCTTACATTTTATTAACACTTTAAAATGTAAACATTGAAGCAGTTACAAAGCATTTTTTCTACTAAACCCAACTGTTATTTTGGTAGAATTATATTTTTACTGTAATCCTCGAGGCTTTCAAACTGGCTTTAAAGACTGCAAAAGGAAGAATGCTACATAGTGTATTAATTTGTATATTTTATGTTGAACTATAGTAAAAATTGGGACATACTGGGTACAATACATTGTTAAAATTAACCTCACCTGTTTAATACGGCCACTAGAAAAAATAAAATTAGATTTTCGGCTCCCATTACATTTTCATTAAACACGGCTGTCCAAAAAATAGGACACATCTTGTTTGGAAGACTTCAAAGAATGTTTGCATCAGGGTTAGGTTACACTGTAGTAAGAGAATTATCTATCACACTGAGACTTCGCGCCAAACAGAATTTTCCTTTATTAAAAAAAAGATCAAAAATTAAAAAATTGAGAGTGTAAACATAAAATGAAAACATTAAATGGCATCACTTGCTGCATGTAAGCAACTTAAGCACAGGGTTGGGTCAGGAATTCTTGAACCCTTTTGTTTGGTGAAGTCTGAGACTCTGACAATGGCCCGCCCAGAAAACGCATGAATGTGAAGAGCTGCACACGTCGTGTTACGTCACGTCACGTCACGTCACGTCACGTAACGTGGGGCCTCACACTTCCAGCAGCCCGCATGTCAGGGACGGCTGTGTTATAAAAAATGAAATAAATGAAGCACTCAATTACAATTCACGAAACATGAAACAGCTCTGAAAGAAAGAAAAAAAACGTCTCAACTGCTAAGCTAGGCAAAAGAAAACCCCAACCAGCGCAACATAAAAATAAATTTCCATGTTTTTCTAAATTGTCGCTCCCAAAAGCACCGAGGTCTGATGAATTCACTGGTAAATCATTCTAGACCTGTGAGTGAGGTCACAAAGCTCCAACCACTTCGGTACAGCTGACAAATATTTTGATGCTGTTTTCTGAGTGCCTTCCTATAGATAATGAAGTCACTGTCACATAAGATGGCCATGCTTACCCCAGTTCGCCCCAGAGGCATGCATGACCTGACCCTACACTCGGCAAGAGACTTTTTAAACTTTGCAGTAATACAAATACTGTCTCCTCTACAATTAAAAATCATGTACTTAAGAGGATCAGACAGGAAATTACTTGTGAATAATGACTATAAATTAATAACAACACATAAGGAGCTCCAAGTGGACCAGATAAGATTTAAATAACTTGAAAATACTTAGCGAAAAATATTCCAGCTCAAATTACGTAACAATTGCTGTTTTACGTTTAATTATTTACACTGATTTCCCTTGCACAGCAAACACTTCCGGGGGGCTTTTCTCTCCTCCGAGCTTCTAACCACAGCCTGGAGTGGCCAGCGTTCCTGTCCTCTGGCTTTATCAACAGGTGGACTGAAAGCAGGCTGAATCCCCTGGGGAGGCCAGGAGGGATGGCACAGGGCGGCTGCAAGTGGGAGGCGAGTGCTGCGGTGCACCCTGGGACAGCCCACGTAGTGCCGTTCACGTAGGCTAAGATGTAATGCACTTCTCAGATTGCCTTAATCTGAGGGGGTCTCCCCACCTTCCACTCATGCAGGAGATACATTACCTTTACGTGGAAAATTACCAGCTTTCTCCAACCTTCTTTCCTGGAGATTGAACTTTCTTCCTCATCAACTGCTTTCTTGCCTGTTTCATTACCTCAGAATTCTAGCCAGAAGCAATGTATATCCAAAAAAAGAAAAATCTTTTTAAACTTCACCTGGGAATTTTAAGCAAAGCAGAAGAGGACTGGTAATTCTGGTTCCAAGTAGAGCTAGGCGCTCCAGGCAAATATCACATCCCTGTAATTACCTGGCACCACAGAATTTTCTAATAGCGTCTCATTAGGTATTAATGACATGAAATAATTACTGTTAAGGTGACCTTTTTTATCAAGGGGATATAAACAAGAGAAACATCTGACACCAAGACCACACAGTAATAGATGATGATTATATTCTGATGGGACTGCAGCAGTTCGTGAACTCCAAAGCTAAAGGAGTTTCCTTTTTGCTGTGGCAGGAATTGTGTAAATGACAAACGGCAGAGACTGTTTTTGGTACGCAGCAGCTCGTGTCAGCACTGGGTCTCACGAGAAATCTCGTCGTAGCTTCTTCACCAGCTACACTTTCATAAGGATTCTTACGGTTAAGGAAAATCATTTGGAACCTGTCAGGGACAAATCCCTTGTCCCCACACTTGCTGAACAGCAGGAACATAAACTATGTGATCCCCCGTCACTGAGGAAGTGAGCACTGCCATGGCTGGAGGCTGCCGGCTCCTCAGGGGCCAAGCAAGCCAAGTGTCTCTGTTTCTAATTCTCCACACACTGAAATGCGTTTAACAGAATCTCCCTACTGCCACGGCAGTTGCTGAATTGGTACAGACAATGGTAGTTGAGGAAATGGCAGCACCCGACAAAGGCAGGCAGCAACAGTTGTTAAAGAGACCCAGGAGAAGCCACGTGTCAAGCCAAAGAACACCTGTAAAACTGCCGTCTGATCCTGATGATTTAGATGACAGAGGAATCACCTGATCCCAACAAAGGACCTAGGAAATGTGTGGTGCCAGCAAGCAGAGCTGCGAAGTCAGTGGTGACCAGGGGAGGCTGAACCCGCCATGATCTGTGAAGTAAGACCGTGGACTCACTGTCCTGGCCTTGGTCCAACAATACAACCGTGATGCCATGGACACAGCTTTTTAAGTGCTTAGTGCTGTTCATGCGTCACCCTCATCCCAGGTACAGGTGAAATAATGGAGGCGGAGTTTTCTCTGGAGCTCCGACAAGGCTATGCTCAGGTGTGCCTCTAACTAGGTGATTAAAAAGAGCAGGGCCTTCCAAATTCTGTACTGTAGGCACGACTGAGCGTGGGCCTTCCGCGTCGGCGAGCAATTCCACCAGGGACAGTGAGTGAAAGAGGCCTTGAGACTCCCGCTAGAACGGGTGGTTTTTCCCTACTGTGCGGACCTTGGAACACAGCCGAGGACATGCCATCAGCAAGGGACCTGTTAGTGTGTGGTGTGCCATGCAGCCAACTACTGTCCCCAGCCTGCAAGCTGGACACCAGCAAGAGACATCTCTGTCATTTCTAGGGAACATCAAAAAGACACCAGCTAGGACAGTGAGGAAAAAGGAGGCAGAGCCTTAGGGCAGGCTTCTAAGTGGCTCCGCAGCTGGTGGCAGGCCTACGGGAGGACACATGCGGACCTCTGACCTGTTCCCAACAGTTCCAGATCTAACCACCAGGGCTCCCTGTGCAAGACCCTGCGTGTCGGCCTTGAACCCATCTCTGCCTTCAGACTGCAGCTGGGCCTGGGGGAGGAGAACGTCACTCCAGAGCAGCCACAGCGCGCCTAGGGTGGTGAGACTGCACCTTCCATGGGACCGCATGCACCTTCTGGACAGATGTAGGTGGTTTCATCAAAAGGGCGGGGCGGGGGAGGAGGGAAAACAACCACTCAAAGTTTCAGTAATTCAATAATTTATTCCTCTAAAAAAGTGTGTAAAAGTATATAGCTCTCATCCACAAGGTATATATGAATGACATTTAAAATGGAGGCCTTTTATTATTGTTTCTTTTTATCAAAGTCTTTTAGTGTACTGTACCAGCGCTATACTGTAGTTTTTTTAAATGAACTTCACATATTTTTGTATCCTTTCAAATTGTTTGCTATATATAAAAGAAGCTCACTGCAAAATGCTTGAAGGAAAAAAGGAAACAAAAGAAATTCAGAACTTCCCAGAACTGTACAGCTTTTACATTTAAAAAAGGTTCTGAAATATACATACAAGCATGCTGGACAATACCACCCTTTTCCCCACCCCACTTCCCCTTTTTAGTTCAAATCATGGTAGTAAGAGTTCTGATGTCTGCAGAATTTCCAAAACTAAAAGTAAAAAAATAAAATAAGTTTTCACTCTGTAACAAATCCAGGGCTTGTACATTTCAGATTAATTCAGTAAAAATATCATATTGTCTTGATTGCTATTGCTTTTTAGATTTTGAGATCAGAAAGTATGAGTTCTACAACTTTGTTCTTTCTGAATTTTTCCTAGAGGTGATTAGTACGGGGGATTTAATGCAGGGCCTTTGTACTGAGGTATATCTCAGTCCTTTTTTAGTATTTATTTTAAGAC
>PVKN010003661.1:6211-36356 GCA_004027915.1 Capromys pilorides
TTTCTTTCTTTCTTTCTTTCTTTCTTTCTTTCTTTTTTTTTTTTTTTGTCTTTTTTGAGACAGGGTCTCGCTATGCAGTTCAGGCTGGCCTTGAGCTCACTTTTGCAGCCCAGGCTGGTCTTCAGCTCCACACCAATCCTCCCGCCTCAGCCTTCCAAATGCTGAGATTACAGGCATGCACCACCATGCCCGGGTCCCATGATCATTTTCACAGTGAGATCAAGAAGACAAAGACTCAAATAAAAGAAGCGACTTCTTCAAAGTCATAAGGATGGTAAATGGCCAGTGACAGAGGTGAATTTCAGATCCATCTCTGTCCAGGTGCTGTGTTCCCTCCATTTTTGTGAGCCCATGACTTTAAAGAGGACCTGGTGGAAAGAGAGTTGGCTCAATACCCTTCTTAGAGCAGGGGCAGCAGATTTGGCGCTAAACCTGGCCTGACCAGTGTTGTGTACACAAAGTTGTACAGGCAAGTCCTGGGATTTCTGATCCAAATTTTGTCTGTAACTGCTTTCACACAATAGAGCCAAGATGAGTAACCATGCCAGGGACTGAATGGGTCACAATACCTAGCATGTTTACGCTCTGAGCCTGTACGCAGTGTTTGGCAATCCCCAGTCCAGAGTCCAGCAGGTTTCTCCCTCCCTCAAAGAACATAAAGTGACATAAAACTATCTTTTGTGTTGGGAGCTCTCTCACTAGGTATTGTGGTGAAGCGGAGATGATTCCGCTCAAATCTGTTTGCTAAAAATTAACAAGGTGATTCAGGCTACCTGATAAGGAGATCAGGGAGTCTGGTGTTCATTGTGCTCTTCTTCCCAGGAACTCAATGAAGGGGAAATAGAATCTCAATTTTGGGGAAATTGCACAGGGGAAAAAGGGGAGGGGATTAGTTACAACACTGCATTGCGACATTCACCGGCGGGCGCTGAAAGTGACAACAGCGTGGGTTTCTCATTTTGGAAATGTGAGGGTATTTCCGCTTCGGGACAGGATGGCAGCAGCTCAGCTTGGTGAGTAACTATTTTCTTTATAAGCAGCAACTCGGGGCCAGAAATGGCAGTCTCCCATGCCCTGCAGCGGCCACAAGATGGAAATCTTCAAGGGCCCCTTCAGTCTCCTATTCTTTCTCCTCTTCCTGTTCCATTCAGAGGCAGCCTGCCGCCCCTTCGGGAGAAGACTCTACAAGGTACACTCCTTCAGGTAAGGCTTTCTCGAGGACATCAATGATGGCCCAGGGACAAAGATGCCTCTCAGCCATCCAGGGCTGCTGGCTCTGGAGGGCCTGCAAAGCTGGGTTCGGGCTGGAAATCAGTGTCCATTTTTCAAATCCAGCCTACCCCAAGCTCCGGCTGTAGAGCTTGCATTTGGGGAGGCCCTAGGTGTGAAAGCAATACCACCACCAGCAGGCCAAGAGACCCAGGCAGCTGGGTGAGACTCATACCAAGGAGCAGTACCAGCATGAGGGCTGAGCAGGGATGGGAGTGTGGGGCAGGGCACAGGCCAAAGCCCAGACTAACTGCTCTTACTCTTCTGAGGACTCAGTTTCCCTGTCTGTGTGATGCAGAGTTTTTGATCACTCCCTGTGTACCTTGTTGAGAAGATGAAGGGCACAGGTAATAGAAAGACTGCATTCTGAGAGCTGTGGTGCACCTGGCAAGAGTGATGACTTTAAAACTTGGGCCAGGGCTCTGGGAGGTTTGTCATCTCTGTAGTAAAATTGTCAGGCTGCCATGTTGCTAAGCATGAGTGTGCTCTCTGGGGATTCCCTCTGTGGAGTGAAGTCATCCTGGGTGTCTTCTTCTTGCACCCCCACCCCATGTGTTTCTGTGCCCAGACTATAGTTTGGCACTCTGAGTGTATGAGGGTATACATGCATCCCAGGCACATCCCTCCCTTCCCAGACTCAGAAACTGACCGCTTTGGAAGGTTGCCTGGGCCCCTCTGATCAGCCCAGAGCTCCTGGAGATGCCCCTGGAGCCCTCTAGTGGGGGATGTGGAATCTCTCCAGACTGAGACTAGTATGGAAACAGCCTAATCACAGAAGAAGGCCTATTGCTCACACATGCAATGCACTGTATTTGCCCAGCTGTCCCTACCTGAGTGCGTGGCTGCTCAAAGCCTCCAGAGGAGGCAGGCATTGCTAGCTATACTTCCCAGGTGAGGAGCTGAGCTCAGGTTCCGTCATGCTGGCCAGAGCTCTGGTTACTGCATCTCCAGGCTGCCAATCCTGCTCTTGGCCTGGCTCTCATTCTGAAAGTCCTTTTCCAAAGAAGAGAGGGCTGAGAGCCACCAGCAGGGCGTTTGGTGAATTAGAGAAGAAGCCACTGTGTTCTCAGGGACTACTGCCCCTGCCAGACTGAGAGCGGGTCACCAGTGGATGGAGGATATGTTTTAGCAACAGCAGGTCCTGATCCAAAGCTCAGAATGAGTTAGGTGCAAGTTGTTCTATCCCTTGGACATCCAAGTTGTGGTAGCCACTAGCCTCCGGTGACAATTTGAATCTGCATGTAAAAGAAAACAGAATTTACAAGTTCACTTCCTCCTCCTCGGGGGCATCATCCGCAGTTCAGAAGCTGAATAGGCTCAGGGCATCAGCGGCTACCGCACGGGGCAAGGCTAATATGGGAAACCCCTGCAGCCCACGCGGTTCCTCAGACCGTGACGCTCTGGAGCAGTACAGGCAAGCCAACGGCACGGGTGCCGCAGCGGGCTGTTTGTGTCACTGAGGCTCTAAAAGTTCAGCGTCGCCGCTCTAGAGCATGCTAGGCTGTAACGGGAGGCGACAGGCTGGGATTCAGAGACGAAGGGGCAAGGTGCCGAGGGCAGGAAGGAGTCCCCGGCTGTGGGGGCTGGGCTCATGGCTCTCCTTACACCCGCCAGAGTCTTCCTGCGGGCGTGCTGAGTGGCCCCTCCACCCCCGGCTGAGGTGGTTGTGGCTGAGGTGAGCTCTAGGGGTCCGCTTCAGGCCTGCAGCCACTCTCCACTGCAGCGGGGTCCCTTTGCTTTTCAGAATCTGGGATATTAACCAGAAGACTTTCTACCTGAGGAACAACCAACTTGTCGCTGGATACCTGCAAGTGCCAAATACTGAGTTAGAGGGTGAGTGCTTTCCCCAAGAAGACAGTGCTGTGTGGGCATCAGGTGCCCCGGAACCTCACAGCATCTCCACCAACCCTACAAACACCTTAACCCCTGCGGAGTTGCAAGACAAGGAAACTTGGGAGGTGTGACCACAAGAGGGCGCATGGGAGCCTCCAGAGGGCCGGAGCCGTACAGGCGGGGTCCAGGGCCACCACCCATCTGCACAGGGACCCAGGACCACAGCTAGGAAAGGCAGGGACCAGAAGGCAAGGCCAACCCTGCCCCACCCTGTGTTCTAACTCCTTTGTCAGAACCTTATAGTTTCCCTAGACCAGTACACTATATGCCAGGATGGGCAATGCCCTTTATTCACAAGCACATCTCGTCCTGGTTCACACTGCAGCCACCGGGGTAGACCTGAACTTCAATTCTGTTCCTCAGACCTGCCCTTAGTAAGATGAAGGCAGTTGGGTAGCAGAATCTGAAGTCCAGCACTGGAATTTTTAACCCTTTCCATCCGTTGTGGTGTACAAGGCCGTTGTTGCCGCCTCCCTGCCCTTCCCTAATCCCTTTTACCCTCTCCCCTCTTTTACTCTGAAGAGGTAGGAGACCTATTTCCTGCCTGTCTGGTAGTTTTCCAGTGGCCATGCTAAGGCACAGGGAGGTTGCATTCTGGCTGCTACACAAGGGCGTGGAGAAGGTGTGTCCTTCCCTGGAGTCCCTCAGGTGCCACCCACACCGCAGTGCACCCATGGCCCAGGGTACTGGTCGTCTGAGGCAAGTGGGAGAGGACTGGATTTATGTGGAGCAGAATGTATGAGACAGGGCCCTGGGGTAGTCACTAAGCAGTTGCTTGGCTTGATCTTCTGCTTGCTCGCGCCAGGAAGGTGAAGCTGTGGTGTCATTCTGGCACTAAGATTTTAGCTGAGGAGAGAAAAGGAAAGCTAATCTGGGTCTCTTCCCCATTTCTGCCGGCCCCCTGCTTCTGCTCTTCCCAGAAAAGATAGACCTGCTGTCCATCGACCCTCAGACTGTGCTCTTGGGGATCCACAAGGGGACGCTGTGCCTGTCCTGTGTCAAGTCTGGTGATGATGTCAAGCTCCGGCTGGAGGTAAGGGTATGTTTTAGACAGCAAATCACTCGGAAGCCAGTGGACTCAGATAAGCACCACGTGTTCTCCCAGCCCCATGGTGGGTTGTGACGAGCCGGGTAGTTAGTTCTCTGCCCTGGGGAAGAGCATGCTGGGCCGCTCCTGCCACCTCACTTCCTGGTGCCTCTGCTGGCTCTGGATGATCTAGCATGCTTTCTCGTCCTCCAGCCTCTCCTTCATGGTCACTCAACATTCAGTAGCTTTAGCCCAAGCTACTTTACAGTGACTGTGGTGGCCTTTATAAAGAATCATTCCTAAGGGCCATGTCCCAGTGAGAAAGTGCTTATTAAACTTTTGATCCTATGGGCTACAGCCTTTGGTGTGACTAAGTCTACACTCTGTGTGGAAGGGAACTACAAAAAGGTGTCAATACTTGCAGAAGGTAGAGATGGCTGGGACGACCCCTGGGATCACCTGTCACAGGATCTGAGCCCCTATAGACCACAAACCAGTTGGGCTGCCTCTAGAAAAGCCAGCCCCTGGGCATTGCCTTTTCCAGTCCTTATTCATGTATCTTGGCAAGGTGGCCTCCCATCTGGATGCTCATTCCTCTCTGATCCTTGCAACATTCGTGGGTCACCTAGTTCTGAGAAAAAGTGACTTTGTCTCGGGGTCTGGTGGGGCCAGATTGTCACCCAGATGGGAGTGGCCATAACCATGGAGCTGTCATTTTCCTCCACCAGTCGATATCGATACACTTTTGGAGAAAACCTACCTGTTCTGTGGGGGTTGGGAGGGATGGCCAGGATACTGCACGTAATGTATTGAATTAATTTCTGACTCTATTATCCTTCTCCATCACCCCATCCTCAGAGTTTCAGATCAGACAGCCCCAGCTTCATGGGCCTTGGCCCATTCTCCACTGATAGAGAATGTGGCCAATGCGAACACATTTCCAAAGTCAAAGTGTGACAATGGAGTAAACCTTTGTACTGCTGTTGCCCTAGGGGACCATGTTTTCTGGCCAACTCTTCAGGCCAGCATTTGTCCAGCCATTTGGGGCCATCTGAGGGCCAGGGCATGGTGGCCGAGCAGGAGCCAGCAGCCAGGACTCATTCTCACCTGTCTGTCTCTTGCCTTCTAGGCAGTGAACATCACTGACCTAAGCAAGAACAAGGAGCAGAACAAGCGCTTTGCCTTCAACCGCTTGGACAGCGGCTCCACCTTCAGATTTCAGTCAGTCGCCTGCCCTGGCTGGTTTCTCTGTACAGTAATGGAAGCCGACCAACCCGTCAGCCTAACCAACAATATGGGAGACTCCAACGTGGTCACCAGGTTCTACTTCCAGGAGGACAAGTAGTCCTGTGCTGCCCCGCTTCCTGGCCATCGGTGGCTCCAGGCACTGCCCCTGCACCTCCCAAGCCAGCTTTACTCAGTGCTCAGGGGGTTCCTGAGCACACAAGGAGTGGTTTGATCAAGAGGACTTTGGAAGGAAGCTAAAGAACTCTGCTGACAGGACTCTGCCTCCAGCCTCTCACTGACAGCCTCCATGCCACCTCTAGAACGGTCCTTCAAACAGCCCCAGCTCAAAACTCTTCTATGTGGCTCTGCCCTGCAGGTGACATGCAGCCCACTGCCCAGCCAGAGCTGCTCTGCCTCTGCGTTCCTCGGTGCACCTGCCACCTCTGGTGTCTGCGCTCCCCTATGCCCCTCCCCCCTCGCCCCACTGTCCGTTGCCAAATCCAACAGGTCACCAGTTGACCCCACCAAGTGATGGCCACCAGCTTATGCTGGGCTATGGGGGAGTTTGACATTCTTTCTTTTCTTGTGGGCCCTGGGAATCGAACCCAGGGCCTCATGCATGCCCAGTGCACACGCACTCTATCACTGAGCTGCACCCCCAGTTCATGGGGACATTTTTAAGAATCTGTGGAAACAGAAATTCAGGAGCTTATGGTAATTTTAAAGGCAGCTTTAGTCAGTGTGGCAGAGAAGCCTTCCTTTGGGCGTGATGCTCCCTCTGAAGGGCTGATTTTCCTTTTTAAAATCATGTTAGAAATGAGAAAGTAGGTGATAATTTTTCTTTCTTTTCTGGTAATATCTCAAACTGTAAAAATTACAAGTTAGTGGACTACCTTGGCTCCCTAGTGTATTTTTACTTTTTGGAACATTCCCATAGTTGGGCCTCTCTGCCGGGGCCCAAATATCACGGCTACTCCAGGTCATCCACAGTGGCCTATAGGAATGTCCCTCCCAAGAGAAGCATCTAACTCCACACTGTGCAAATCTGGCTCCTCTGGGTCCTTCCCTTGATCCCAGGAGGGGAGAACTCACAAATAATCACTCCCTGGCCATTTGGCCCTTTGGACATTGAGACGCTGCAGCAAGATGGCGGCCCCTCTGCCTGTCCCCCAGCACCCTGGGAGCTCTGGAGAGCAGAAAGCCTCACTGAGTCCCCTGTGGGGCAGAGCACCGGGCCTGACCCTCATACATACTCAGTGAGTATGTGTTGTACCTGCTAGGTGGATAATTCCTTACTCCCTGTGACATTAGCTGTGTTTTACAGTAAAATCTTGAAAATGCCTCCTTTGTTAGCTGTGTGCTTGGCTGTGATAAGCTCTGGGCATGGATCCCCAGGGCATGGGGAGGCCAGAGGTTCTTCTCACTCCAGGGGCCTCTGACAGTCCAATTCCTCCTTGGCCTTTATCCTTCTTGGGTGACTTGAGAGCAAACTGTCCCTACCTATAATGGGTAGGACAGCACCGTCCATGAAGAGCCCCAGAGGGGGACAACCCAACCCCCACCACAGAAGGAATAAACATGCAATTCTGAGCTGCACATAATGTGATATTCCCCATCCTAGACAATCGGTGAGCTTCAGCCAGCAGAGCCCAGCGCAGCAGGTGAATCTTAAAAGCAGGATGCTGGGTCCTAAGAGTCACAGAGCTCAGACGCTTTGCTCTAAGTTAAGCAGCAGTTCACAGATTGGTTAGCGGCCAGGCAGCAACGCAGGCCCTCGGGTGGGTCCTGAAACCATTCCCGTTTGGTTTGTGAAAGCATGGGTGAGTCAGCTGATGTCTCAGAGAATTGGCTTTCTCATCTCTAAAATGTAGACGACAGGCGGCAAATGTAAAAGGCTGAGCCACCTCTTCTCATCTCAGCGATAGCCCTCTGTAAGGCATACTGACATTAATATGACTACGGCAGCAATAGCCATCTACAGTACTGCTGTGACTATTGCCAGCCCTGGAGGAATCCGTGCACAGAGAAATTTGCTTAAATCTTTGCTGCTCTGAGTACAGTCAGGGGGTCGGTATCCTCCACATCATTCATGAGTGAAAATGCCAACTCCCAGCCTTCACATCAGACTCTTGGGCTTAGGATCTTCTTCTTAACCTCACCCCATGGGTTCATGGAGGTGAAAGTTGTTTTCTTATTTATATTTTTATTTTGTTATATATTCAGTACAAGGTCTCACTACTCATAGTGATCCTCTTGTTTTCAGCCTCCCTGGTGCTGGGATTACAGGCATGTGTCACCACACTCAGTCTCAGTGGTCAGCTCAGCACACCTGGGGGTGGGGCTGGTGCAGCTTGTGGTGCTGGCAATTGAACCAGGGTCCCTGCTGTTGCCTAAGCAAGTGCTTAGTCCACTGAGCTATCCCACTGGCCCATAGACGTGAAAGGTTGAGAAATGCTGCTTTAAAATGTGGCTTTTTGCATGGCAGAACATCTGGTGTCCTTATCAAAGTGTTTCTCATACTCATAAATCCAATTCACGTTCCTGCATTCATTGACCATATCTGAAAATACCCCTTACTTCCATGTTTAGACGCCAAGAGTGCTGTAAGATATCCCAATGAGAAATCTTGGGCCATTAGAACCCTACTAAAGCATCTCTCCAACATGCACAGGATTTCCACCTCTTTCATTGTCTGTGTAACCCAAATAGCCTAATCAGTGCTTGGCAGGTGATGGCTACTTGGCAAACCGTGAATTGGCCACCAACACACCAATATGTTGGTCAGGGATTTTGGGGAGACTGGAAACTCAGTAAGATCTAAGAGGTCAATTAAGAAAGAAAAAGCCCAGGAATTTGGAGGCTGGTCGAGCAAAAGAAAAAAGATATGGCCACCAGGTGGCAGTAGAAATCATTAGCTTTATTGTCCCTTGTGGCAGGAGTGTGTCCCGAGTCTAGGGCAGAGAGGAGAACCTACTCAGCAAGGGAGGATGGTGGGTAATTCCCAGGGGAGAGAGACCTTGGGGAGGATCTTTACATGGCTTGCCGTCTTAGTTACTTTTCTTATTCTTGAGGCAAAATACCCAACACCCAGCATTAAAGGAAGAGAGGTTTATTTAGCTCAGTTTGTAGAGTTCTCAGTCCATAGTTGTCTACGGTGGGAGGGAGGGCACATGGGAGAGGAGAAAGCAAACATCGCAGTGGAAGAGAGCAAAAGCAACAAGAGAGGAGAGATAGGATTCTTTCTGTCCCTTACTGTACGCAGGCTACCTGCCCTGGGGCGCATGTAGTGCCTCAAACTTTATCCCAGCATTGCAGCATGGATCAGTCACCTACTCTACATTCAGCCACCACTGAAAAGCCCTTCCCTTGCAGGACTTCTTGAGGCTTGGGGAGGACAGAGGACATCTAGACCCGAACCCCAACACTTGGTGGTGTTACTCAGCAAACTTTAGGGTAGGTCTTATCTTACCCTTGGCTAGAAGGTACAGGATGGTTTCATGAAGTACACATGTTGTGTACAGTTTTATGGGGCTCTAAATGGCCAAAGACTTGAGGGTTGTGGCTCCGTGCAGAATAAATGGGTGTGCAAACACTGGAGTTTGGCGTTAGTTGAGGCTTTGAGCTGATGAGCTTGGTCTCAGCTGCAGTGAACAAATCGGTGTCGATAGACAGAGGCTGCCCGTGGCTTATTCATACGACACCAGGAAGGACCATGGCTCAGGAAATCCTAGCCTGGGAGCCATGTTGAGAGGCAGTGTGAGGGTGGCTGGGAGGTAGGGGGGTCACAGAGGAGGGCACTGAGGGTGAACCTAGGCAAGCATCTGCAAAGACATGGTCTTGTCTCTTACCTCTGGATGTGGCTAACTGTAACACCATGGAATCCCAGAACCACCAGTTCAGAAATTCAAAGTGAATTTCTCCTCGAGGCTCTCCAGCTTCCGTGGCCTGGTCAGTTTGCCTGCCGACTCCCTGGGTGGCCTCTGTCAGTGGCCTCCTCTTCCAAAGCCCTTGTTTCCTCCTTCATAAGAGGAGAGGGGTGCACGAGGCCTGTGTGCTCTGCAGCCTCACTGTGGGGCTTCTGCAAAGTGATGCCGATTCTGAAGCTCACCCTCTCCCCAGAGTCTGATCCACTCAGGCTGTGGGTCTGTGAGGTGGGATGGGACATCAGCAGTGTCCCCAGGTTGAGACCTCCCAGCTGCTCCTGCCTGGGGGCATCTGTTAATGCAGAGAGAGGAGGTGGCCTTTCACTTCAGGGTGGGCTTCCTACCCAGTCCTTGCCACATTACCCCTTCCTGTTCCCTGGGCTGGAGGGAGAAAAATTTCTCCTTTCTTATTAAAACACTAGCTAAGACTCTGAGTTTTCTTTCTTTCTTTTCCCCCATTTTTTTTTTTTTAGGGTCTCACTATACAGCTAGGACTCATAGTGATCCTCCTGCTTTCTGCCTCCCTAGTGCTGGGACTACAGGTGTGTGCCACCACACCTGGACTCCATCACCAGCTCAGCATGCTTGGGGGGGCGGGGCCAGAGCAGCACGTGGTGCCAGGGATAGAACTCTGGCCCCTGTGCTTACCTAAGCAAGCGCTTAGTCCACTGGGCTGTATTGCCAGTCTGTCTTTCTTTCTCTTTCTTTCTTTCTTTCTTTCTTTCTTTCTTTCTTTCTTTCTTTCTTTCTTTCTTTCTTTCTCTCTCTCTCTCTCTCTCTCTCTCTTTCTTTCTTTCTTTCTTTCTTTCTTTCTTTCTTTCTTGCCTTCCTTCCTTCCTTCTCTTCTTCCTCCCTTCTTGCTCTCTTTCTGTGTAAACTGTGCTCCACTGTTGGGGAATAATAATTACAACTCTTATGGAAATCAAATAATTCTGTTTTTTTTCTTTTCTTTGTATAGCTATCAGATCTCCAAGCCACAGCAGCACATTTCAACATGCCTCAGAGTAAGCCCAGCTCATTCACAGAAGTTTAGGGAGCTAGTGAAATAGATGTGGGGGTTCTTAGCCCCTAAGTTTGAATAGAGCGCTCATGGGCTTTTTGACCTTTGGGTCTCAAGCCCTGGAGCAAGAAAAAGAGTTCAAGAAATGTCCACCAGGGGGCAGCCTTCCGTAAGTGTCTGATCCTGTGCTCTGAAATGAAACTTGGGGAAGACATACGGGGCGATTGGTTTACCGCCTGCTCTGCCTGATGAAGGTCTAGCTTTTGAAAAACTCTGCAAATAAGGAAACGCTTGGCTTTCATTCTGTGGAAAGGTTTTTTTTTTTTTTTTTTTTTTTTTTTCCATTCACAACTACAGCTCATTTTGGATAGTTAATTCATAAAAGCTCACGTATTTCATAGAGTATGCTGGTGTGTACAATAAATGTTTATTCGCTAAAGGGTGAGGCCTCAGCCACTCAGGACCTGCTCTATCGTCCACACCCTGTGGTCCTGTTTCTTGCCCAGGACCTCTCACTTGAATGGCTGATCATTGTGTGGAATAATCCTACCCTCTCTACTCCAGGACCTCAGCCCACTGTGCCACAACTCAACACGGTAACCCCTGGGCCTGCCTGTGAGCAACATACGCACTCTGTAACACTGGCAGATGACTAATAAAGCTCAAGAAAGATAGACAGGTAAAAAACAATTCCTAGGCGTGGATCACAGTGAAGACCTCGCTCTACAATTCAGGCTGGCCTCAAACTCGTGTGGAGAAATAGGTGGGGACTGGTGGCTTCCAGGGCTGAGGGATGGTAGTAGCAAGGATGTGGTCCATTCTGAGGCATGAATGGGCCTTGGAAACCCCACATCCCATGCCCCGCCGGGAACAGCCTTCCTCCTTGTGTGCTCCTTCTAAGTCCCACAAAATCTCTTCAAATCCAAGAGTCTGGGGCCACTGCTGCCTGGACAATTTTGAGGACCAGCCACACGAACTGAACCCCTCTCTGCTAGCTCGGCCAGGGCCAGCGGTCCAGGAGGGTGTGCACAGCCCTGGCACAGCGGAGGTCCTCCAGGTGGCCCTATTTTCACCTTCGCCTGAGCACCTTGAGGTAGAAACCGAGGCTTTACTTTCTGCACCTTTTAGAGCACCGGGCCACTGATCTGAAACTAAAATGTATTGGAATTTTATTCTGATGATATCAGTTTCACATCCACTTCCCATTTACTCTTCTCTTTTCTAAGAATACCCTACCAGAGAGACCTCCCTGGCTGTTTCCTCTTCTGCCTCAAGGTCTCTGAAGGTTTTTTTGACCAGCATAATGAAAATAATATTCTATTCCTAAAAACCACCTGAGCCTTTTTCTACTCGCCATTTCTGTACCTGCTTTTGGTTTTGTTCCTAAAAACTACTCATTTTAGGCGTTTTATTTGTTTGTCTGCTTTTTAACTGTATGAAGCCTCATGGTAGAAGGCTATTCCCCCCTCCCTCAGTGCCTGGTTGGTGATTCAATGATCTTCACCAAATACCTCCCCTCTCCCCACCCTTCAGCTCCAGAACTGAAGAAAATCCAACATCTTCCCCACAGCACACGCTCAGTCACAGATGAAAATCAGCCCAGGGGGACAACGGCCCTGGCAGGATATTCACATTTTATAGGACTTCAGGTTGTCATCCGTTGTGTGTATGTGTTGGGTGAGCTGGGAAAATAATAATTCCTTGTCTTTGGGTAGACCATGCGGACCCCAAGGTATGAACCGGATGTCTCTCGGTCCACACAACAGGCAGAGAAAACAAGAAAAGCTCCAGTGCTACTCGGGGAGAGCCACAACAACCCTGGGGTTCGGGAGCCACCAAAATCCGGGGCAGAGTAAACTGAGAAGAAAGGAAAAGGCAGGACGCAGGGAAGGAAGGACCACGGTGGAGGCAGCGTGGGTGGAGGCGTGCAGGCCTGCACACTCCCCAGCCTGGCCGCCCCACGGGGACACCCCACGTCCTGCCTCAGTGGCCGTGCCCTGCCTCTCTCCTTTCCTGGGGGCGGTTCCCCAACTCTGTACTGCCAGCCCCCAGCACCCGTGTTTCTGCTGTCATCTTTCAAAGGAGCTCCGGCCTCTCAGCCTCCGGCTCCTGCCCATGCCGTGGGCTCTCCAGAGTGCGCAGGGTCCGCGTCTTCCCGGAGGGCAGGACTTGACAGTTAGAGGCCTCGTCATGACCAGTTCCTGGGTTCAGGACCCACCTGTTTCAGGCTGCAGCAAAGCGTGTGTGCACCCTCTGCCCCTGTGTCTGAGGGGTGCGTGGAGACGGCAGCGGACAGAGCTGCCCTCAGGACGGGTCATTCTCAGGGAGAGGGACAAAAGTCTCTTGCCTGAAGTCAGAATGCACAGGCCTGAGGCCTGGCTCCCCCGGGGAGAAGCTGGATGAGTTTTGAACCAGCTACTGGAGCACCTGCGTCTCCCTTTATTCGCTAGGAAACCAAGGCCACGACACTGTTTTCCAGAGCTGCAGGGACGGCTAAGCAACATATGCAAGTGCTTTTGGGTAAAAGTTTTCTAGATAACCTCCCCGCCCCCCGAACTGGGGATCGAACTCAGAACCTGGCACTTGCCAGGGGAAAGCGATTTTAATACGCTAAAACCAGATACCTCCCGGTCTTCACCTGGCTCATCTAGAACCCTCTCACTGCGCCCCGATTTGCCCCCAGACCCAGTATTTTCTGTATCTCTCAACCTTGCCCCCTACTTGTTCCCTTTCCTTATCTATCAATTCCACTGCCAAGGGAGGGTCACCCAAGTGTTTTAAAAAGAGCACGCACTTCTCAGGTCTCCGACCACTAGGTGGCACTTGTGACCCCATCAAGTCCCCAAACTGCCTCTGTGCCCCTAGCGAAAAGCGACCGTCTGTTTCTATACAAACGTGAATTCCCAAAAAGAAATAATATTTTGCTGCCACCGTGCTGCAAGACGCAGATTTGGCAAGGCGACAGAGGCGACAGCGGGCAGCGAGTCCGTGACCCCGCGGCCCCCCCCACGCCTCTCTGAGAACGGCTTTCGCTTCGCAGAGACCGCGTTGTGGAGCTCAGTTCTTTGTTGAGAACGCGGTATCCACCGGCCTCGCACACATTCTGAGTGTTCTTCCGTCTTCCCTAAGACCGAATTGCTTGCTGGTTGGAGACGACCGTTTTCTAGAACTGTCGTCCTTGTCAGCCAGAGTCTGGATGAGTCACCGCCAAGTCAAGCCAAAAGTAGGGCTGGAAGCCAAGATCATCATCGTCTTCATCTTAGAAATCTAAACTTGAAATGAAGTGGTTCACATAGAAAACAGAATCAAATAATCTTAGTTGAGAAAGACTGGAAATATCATGATGAATGCACTATTTAATAAAAACTTCAATAAGAAAAAAAGAAAAAAAAACTCTAAGGAAGGGAAAGCAATTCTGCTCTCATTTAACGAGCAGCTAACCTCTTGGAAAACGGCAGCACGCAGAGGTAGGATTACGCCATAGTTGGCTCAGGGACAGTGAGAAAGGAGCACAGAGCAGAGGTGGCTGATGTCAAGGAATTTCAGCCGATGTTTTGGTACTCGGTGAGACGCCAAGAACTTCGTACTACCCGTGAAGGAGGAAGACAACAGAAACAACTCGCATTGAGATTCTTGCCAACGTAGGAGCCTATGTGGTTGCAAACATACACAGTGATTTGAAATTTAAAAACAAAAACAAAACAACAACAGCAAAACATGAAATGACCGTTTTCCAAGCCAAAAACCCACAATGAGTTTTTAAGGCGGTGGCCCTGACCTTGGCCGAGCTCTGACTTCCCACGGCCTCCCAGCCGGGGGTTTCTGCTGCGCTGGGCAGGTGCGGGCAGAAGCGCCCCCAGGGGCCTCTCCGTGCAATTTCAGCACCCAGAAGCCACCCTCCCCGTCATGCTTCTCAGTCATCTTTCCCCTGCTAACTCAGGAGCAATGGGATAATATGATCCGTGGGGCTTCCCCACGAGGTTTCAGATGGAGAGCGTGAGGACGCTCCAACCACATGAGATTTCTATTTCTGTTTTCTTGAATATGAATTAACTTGACTATCACAGCAAAATCCATGTTGGGTGCAAATCACTCAGGGCCTGGCGAAAGAGCCTGAAGTAGGCGATCAAAAGCCAATGAAGGACATTTCTTTATGGAAAAAAAGTAAAGAAAACTGTATGACAATATAAAAGGAGAGTAACAACAGCTAATACAGGCCGAGGAGATAGCTCGGTGGTCTAAGCGCCTGCCTGGCAAGCACAAGGACCTGGGTTCAATTCTCAGTATTGCATGCCGTTCCAGCCACCAAAACTGAGCGTACTGGTGTACTGGTGCATTGGCACAAACTTGTAATCCCAGCTCAGTGTGGGCTGAGACAGGAGGATCACTGCAACCCTCAGCTGCATAGCAAGGCCTTACACCAAATAAATAAAAAGAAAAAAATTAAAAAACCAATAGTTAATACATTGTGTATTGTTATCTTTAAAGTAGTTACTCAGTGTACAAAATATGGCCGTAAAAAAAAACTCTCCAAATCTATTAGCACAACAATTGAAGAATTCTAAGGTAAAAGGGTTCGACTGGTACTTTTATTAAATCATACTCTCCTATAAATAGATTTTAAATGCTTACCATCTGAGTTCTGACAAATGTATACATGTGTATGACTACCACCTCATGAAAATGCAGACATTTTCATAACTCCTGAGAAATCTGTGATTTAATCAGCTGCCCCCATCCAAGAAGGGGATTTCTGTCACCCAAAGAGCCTCGGTTGTGTCTTGTTTTGAGCTTTCTATTAATAGAATCAGAGAGTGCATGTTCTTTTTGTTTTGTTTTGTTTTCCTTTTGGCATGATTTTTTTATTCATTCTGGCTGCGGGAAGCCAGCAATTGTTTCTTTCTGTTGCTGAGTAGGATTCCCATTCAGGTGCCAGTTTGCCCATGGACTTCGGGGTGTTTCCAAATTTTGTCCATGACAGATAAGGCGTTCTTTCATACAGCTGTTTTACTGATACCTGTTTTCTGTTCTCTGAGTGAATGCCTAGAGATGGAATGTCTGGGTCACCTACTATGTATGTGCTTTATTTTACAAGAAACTATTGGAATGTCTGCCAAAGTAGTGCCATAGTTTTACACTCCCGTCAGCAAACTGTTAGAGTTTCATGTCCTAGTTGGTGTTGATATTTTCAGTGTTTTAAATCTTAACCATTGCACCATAGAGTTGAAAGAAACAACTATAATAAATTTAGTTTTGTATTTCTTAAGGCACTGTATTTGTAATTCCAGGACCAGGAAAGCAGCCCACAGCAAAAATGGGGCCGGCAAGTTAGCTCAGAGGACTAAGTGCCTGCTTTGGCAAGTGCAGGGACCAGGGTTCAATCCCCAGTCTCTCATTCCACTCTGGCCCTGCCCATAGCGACTCGGAGTCCAGGTGTGGTGGGCCACGTCTGTAATCCCAGCGCTGGGGAGGCTGAAAACAGGGGGATCACTGCAAGTCTGAGCTGCATAGAGAGGCCTTGTACCAAACACATAAAATGAAATTTTAAAAAAGTAGGCCCACCAAAGCAAAAATGGTTCACGATTCCTCATTCTTATATAAGGAAGGTTGTATTTATAGCCGGCAAAGAGAAAGTAACACAAAGAAGAAGGAAGTGATGCACAGAGATGCCCAGCTGTTTGCAGCTGTATTTGGTTTACTTGAATGCGGTCTGAGGACCGCAGTCAGCTGCCTGTGGTTCCTGAGATTCTCTGCTTGTTTTAAGAGTAGGTAACAATCGAGTTATATATCTATGATGTGTTTGTACTAAGTTGCAATTCACTAAATACAGAGAAACTTTAAAGCAGAACTGAAAACACAGAAGAGGTAGTTTTAGGTCAGTTAATTGAACATGATGCAGTCTTATCTCCTTAAGGTTTGAGCTTCCACCAAGGTTCTTGCACATACTTTCTTAGCCACTTATCTTGTATTGAAGCCTCTGGCCATTATTTTAAATTCAGTAGTTTATCTTTTTCTTTCTGGTTTATAGGAATTTTATATGTTCTAGACAGGCATCCTTCATACCCATATTTTGCAGAATGCTTTCACATGTGTGGTTTATTTCTTCACATTCTTAACAGCGCGCCTTTACTTTTCCTGTAGTGGCTGCCTCGATGTCCTAAATTGCTTCAAAATGTTTATCTTTCATGATCATTGTGCCTTTGGGAAAAATCCAGAAGTTCCATGGTGCCCGTCCGTCGAATAAGGTGGGTGAGGAAGCACTGTAATGTTTTTACGCATGAGAATTTCCGCTGGGGGTCTTATGGTGGCTGTTGAGCACCTTTCATGAATGAGGACTTCCAGAACTGCTCCATAAAGTGGCAAGAAAGGGCGGGTGGGTGTGTCTAAAGCAGGAGGGAGTGTTTTGTGAAGGACTAATTGCAGTATATCTTTCACAACAATACATTTTTTAAAGTTTAAACATTAACCATGTGTTTTGAGTGCCTCTTGTATTCTGATGAGCAGAAACTGAAAAATTGTGATGACTTTCAATTTACCAAATTCTTTTCCTCCTAGGAAATCTTTGTCTTCTCCAAAGTCACAGAGACCTTCTTCTCCTGTAAGTTTCAGAGCTTTAGTTGTCATATTTAGGCCATTTCTTAGTTAGCTTTTGTATAGGAAGTGAGGGAAGAATCAAGACTCAATTGTTGTGCAACAGATTTATTGACATATGGTACATGTTATGGTTTATGTCTAGTTGTCACCCCAAAGCCTCATGCAATCATGGGATGGGGACTTCTAGAGTTTGAGACTTGACTCATGATCCACTGGGAATATATGTTTTAGTACTGATGGGACTAAGAGTCTGAGTACTTCTGGGATTATGGGTGTGGCCTAAGGCAGATAGGCTGAGGAGGAGATCCTGAATATGATATAAAGGGAGACAGAGAGACCGACTCGCGCTGTTGCTCTCTGGTGCCCTGGTTGGTCAGTTGCCTCTGTTGCGATTGTTGGGGTTCTGCTGCCATGAACGGGATGCTCTCTGCCCTGTTCCACTCAGCCTTGGGCCAGCTGAATATGGACTGAAACCTCCAGTAACTGTGAGCTGAATAAACCTTTCCTTCCTTCATTTTGGATGTCAGGTATTTGTCCCAGCAATGAGTAAAAAGTAACTAAGACAGTACATAACTTGCCCTTTTAGCATATAATGCCATGGGTTTTTTTTTTTAAGTCCTAAAGTTGTCCGATATTCACCACAAATAATTTCATAGCAATGTTATCATTCCAAAAAGAAACTTTGCACTCATTAGCAGTTATGCCCCGGGCCCCATGCCCCATCCTCTCTAGGCCTAGACAAGAACTTCCCCACATTCGATATCTGTTAATGGCTTATTCTCAACATGCTATAAGAATGGCATCACACAGTATGTAGTCCTTTGTGGCTGAGTACCTGCACTTAGCGTGAGGCTCTTAAGGTCCATATGCCTACGAGAAAGAATGAACGTTTTATTGTTACAGCTGAATAATATTCCATTGCATAGCTTCTTCTGTGTCTTGCTTATCCATTCATTAGTTGATAAACATTTGGGCTGTTGTTTCTACCTTTTAGTAACTTGGTGTAATCAAGCTATGAAAGCCCACATACAAGATTTTGTGGACACATGTAATGTCTTTCCTCTTAGGGTGAAATTCCTGGGTCGTGTGACAACTCTCCACTTAATGTTTTCAGGACTTGCCAAGTTGTTTTCCAAAGTGGCTGCTCCAGTTTACAACCCTACCAGCAGCATTTTTATCAGTACTTCTTTTTCATGGTTTGAAAGCTTTCTGAGTCCCTGTGTGCAGTATGTGATGTCCGCATCCCTGGCGCAGAGCTAGCACGTGGGCATGGCACACCTTTTTCTTTAGCCCCTTCCCTCCTTCTGCGTCTTGGTCCCTTTCCCATCTGAGAAAGCCCCACCTCCCTACTGCCTATTACCAGTCTTTCATTTTGCTCCTTTTTTTTGCATAATTTGAGTTTCTCACATAAGAAACAATAGAGATGCACTACTTAAGTAAGGCCATGAATCTGAATCATTTTACTTAATATCATAGTTACTAGGTGAACCTCCTTCCCTGCAGCTGTCTCAGGTTTATCCCTCTCCATGGAAGACTGACACCCCATCATGTGTACACAGCACATTTCTTTATTGGTTCATCTCTGGATGAATTGTGCTGCAGTAAACAGGGGCATATGTGGATCACCATACTGTGATGTCTTCAGCTCTTCCAAGAAGATACCTAGAAAGACAACAGCTACTTAATGAATTTTTTGGCTTTAGCTTTTGGGGAAGCTCCTGACTGATTTCCCTAGTGGCTGCACTAATTTACACGCTCACCCAAAGCGGAGGAGGTCTCATCTTCCCCCGCACCCTCGCCAGCATTTGCTGTTCTATGATTTCTTGGTGTTGGCCATTCTTTCTGGGTAAGATGGAATCTCAGTGGCTTGGAGGACACTGGATGATGCTCCTTGAAAGAGGGGCAATTAGCTACTTCTTGACTAAACCTGGCCCTGTCCCAGTGTACTGATACATACAGCGCTGGCTGGGGCTTTTCCTTATCCCTTCAATTGGCCTCAAGCAAGGCAGATTGGTCCAGCCGAAGGTGCCGATGTGTGGTCTTTGAAGCCAGGCGACAAGTTAGTATTGCTCCACCCTGTGGCTGCCAAAAACCACTTGTGAAGCAGTGGGAGAGAGGGCCACATGCCACGCTGCCTCCTGGAATGGAACCTCGCGATAAGAGACTGTGCCTTCGCAAGGCATAAAAGATTACACATCAGAGCAGAGGCACGGGGCCAAGTTGTGAGGCGCTACCTCACTGTGTAACGCAGACTGCTCTTTCTGCCTCTCCTTCGCTCTGTGTCGTGCAGAGGTGATTTCAACATGAGCCCAGCTCATAGCACTCAGACATTTCTCTCCATTCTCACAGCCACTCACCCTCAAGTAACACCCTTCCTCACTAATTAATAAAACCTGGGTTTGGCCCTGGGTTGAGGCCTTTGTTCTGGTTAGCCATCCCCCTGCCTGGACTTAAGACTCCCAGGCTTCCCACAATTATAAATATGTCTTAGAATCCTTATTGTTGCTATGTGTCACACTGGTAGTGGTAAATTGGAATTAACTCACTAGAATCCCAATAACTATTGCATGGGATTAGAAATACAAACTTCCTGGACTGTGTCAAGGACCAGGAAGGGCTCTGTATCATTTTAATTTTCATTTCTCTAGTGGCCAGCTATGTTGAGCAGTTTCTTCTGTCTTTTAAAATTACAGCCACTGAGGCCAGCAAGATAGCTCAGTAGACTAAAGCACCTACTTAGGCAGATGGAGGAACCAGGGTTTGATCCCTGGCCTGCTGTGACAGCCCAGCCCCTGGGAGAGCACTGACATAGTGATTGAGACTGGATGTGGTGGCACGCATCTGTCATTCCAGCACTTGGGAGGCTGAAAAACAGGAAGGATCACTACAAGTCTGATCTGTGTTAGTAAGACACTGTAGACCCTGCACTAAATGCAATATATATATATATATATATATATATATATATATATATATATTCAAATTCTGTCACTTTTGTTGTTTTTATATATAACTCATTTCTTTTTCTTTTCTTTCTTCTTCTTTTTTAAAAAATGTATTTGGTTGTTGCAGGGTCTCACTATGAAACTTGGTACACCCACAATCTGGCCGGCTCAGCCCACCTTGCGGGTGGGGCCGGCATGGCATGTGGTGCTGGGGATTGAAACTTGGTCCCTGCACTTGCCTAAGCAGGCATTTTAGTCTGCTGAGCTATCTCGCCGGCCCCTATTTAAGTCATTTCTGTTCAAAACACTCCAGCAGATTTCCTACAATCTGTTCTTTGGCCCACAAGTTATCTAGAAAAATATTGCTTGATTTTTACATATATGTATCATTTTCTTTATATTATTGTTGATTGCTAACTACTTTCATTTTTGATCATATTAGAAAGTATAATCTTATTATATTTATGTAGTAAATAAATTCTAGTCCAGTATAATCAATGTGGGCAAATGCATCATGTGTACTTGAAGAAAGTGTGTATCTTGCTGTTGGTGGTATAATACTCTAAGATCTCAATTTTGTCAAATTGGATGATAATATTTCAAATCATCTATAACCTTACTGAATTTTGTGTATTTGTTTATTAATTACTCAGAAGGGGGTATTGGAAATTGTCCAACTATGATTGTGGTATTTCTATTTTTCTGTTTGGTTCTGCCAATTTTTGTTGGAGATATTTGGACATTTTGTTGTTAGGTTTATACACATTTAGCACTGCTTGTCTTTGTGATAAATTGAGCTTTTGTCATTTTTAAGTATTTTTTTATTTCTGGCAATGCAATAACCACATCTTAAAAATCTGCTTTGTCTAAAATTAAATATTCTATCTTTTTTATATATATTTGGTACAAGGTCTCCCTATGCAGCTCAGACTCCCAGTGATCCTCCTGTTTTCAGCCTCCCCAGCACTGGGATTAGAGATATTAGCCACCACGCCCGGTCCTGGTAGCAGGCTCAGCGCGCCCATAGGTGATAGGTGGGGCCAGCATGGCATGTGGTGCCAGGGCTCAAATCCTGATCCCTGAGCTTGTCTAAGCAGGCACATAGTCTGCTGAGCTATCTCGCCAGCCTTTAAAATTAAATACACTATACTATAGTTTGCTCAAAGGAGTCTACATTTTTCTATTGAAAGTGTATGTCCTGTAAACATAGTATAGTTTGGCCTTGTTTTTAGTCTCTGTGCCAGTTCTCTTTTCATTGGGGTATTAAATGTCATGATTGATAAATTTTCTATCATTCTGCTTGTCTTATATGGCCCCTCTGCTTTCTGTTGATCTTTTTCTTACTTTCCTGATCTCTTTTGGGTTATTTGTTAATGATTCTGCTCACTGCTGAGTTTTCTTCTGCATTAAAATAAACTTTCACAGAATTGTACAGCAACACACCCCAATGTATTTCCCCTTTCTGTGAGTCATATCATATAATTTGCTTCTATAAGTGTTAATATCTCACAATATGTTATTATTTTTGCTTTAAATACTGAATGATGCCAGAATCTTAGTAAATACAATGTTTTAAAAGTTTGTCTTTGTATATTCATGACAAATTATGACAAGTTAAATTTTAAGTGAGAATCATATTACTGCTCTTGTGTCATATTTTACTAAGATTTTGTGCCTTATAACCCTTACTGAATTACTAGGAATGTTAAGAGGAATTGATAAATCATTTTCATTTTGCATTTTTATATAATCAGGTGATATGACATATAATTTGATGTACAATTTTGCCTGCTACAGAGAGTGTGCTAATTATAGTGGTATATGCACAGAATATGTTGGCATGACAAGAAGCTAAATAAATAGCTATTTTACTTCAAAAATAAATAAATACTAAATGAAGGGCCAGCAAGATATCTCGGTGGACTAAGCACCTGCTTAGGCAAGCGCAGGGACTGGGGTTCGATCCTTGGGACCACATGCCACACCATCTCTGCCCCCAGGGCACACACAGTCAGGGATGGAGTCTGGATGTGGTGGTGCACACCTGTAATCCCAGCGGTGGGGGGGGGGGGGGGCCGGGGGGGGACCGCGTCTGAAAACAGGAGGGTCACTGGGAGTCCAAGCTGCATAGGGGAAACCCTGTACCAAATACATATAAATAAATATTTAATGAATTTTTAAAAATTTAATATAAGGAAATTTCTTTTTATTTATCTATATATTTACCATCCCAGGGCTCTTCACTCTTCTGCTAATTTTAATAATTCTTTGTTGCGTATAAAGTACATACAATAATACATTGAAAGATTGGCACTTTAAAGATAGCGCTGCAGGGTCTTTTAGCTAATGGTAGCTGTAAAAGGCTCTAAGTCTTTATTCTGATGACAAGTGACAGCCAACCTGTCGCGACATCACAGGTTCTGAGCAGAGGCGGTAGCAGGCCACTTACTGCACCCCAGGCTTCCTGAGCCCCAGTTTCCACGGGACGTTGGACCTTAAATGTCCCTGTGTGCTGAAGGTGTGGTCACGAACCTGCGGTGCTGCTAGGTAGTGACGTTACTGACGGCTCGCCCTGGAAGGCAATGTGCAGACTCTGTCGCCTTCCTGGGTCTGTTTTCTTTACCAGGCGTCAGGAGGTGAGGAGCCTTAGAGGGCGCCTGCTGCCTACCATGCGGCCTCGCTTCACCACAAGCCCGAAGCCACCAGGCCGAGTGATCACAGAGGAATCTCGGAAATCGTGAGCCAGAAGGAAAATTTCCTCCTTGCAGTTGTTTATCTCGGGTCCTCTGTCACAGAGTCTGAGAGCCACAGGGCGTGGCTAGTGTGCGCCCAGAAGTGCAGTGTAGGAGTTCAACAGTAGGGGGCGCTCGCTTTATTTAGCGATCACTGGAAAACCAGCCCAGCGTTTGCTCTAGAGGACAAAGGTTGAGGCGCGGCTGCCTTCTGCGTAATGAAAATAGACAAATCATACTCGCTGGAGCAGATTTATTTACATTGCACTTGGTATTTATGACATAAAATGGTTATGCTATTTCTCATGAGATTCTTGATCTCTTGACCCGTTCGTTATGTTCTGTTTTCCCCTGTAGGTTCTTTATCATATTTATCTTAATTTTGTTTTTAATTCCTTATCCCTTAATTCTTCTGAGGCTGTTCCCTTTGACTATCTTTTCCCTCCCATCTATGATCCACATTTTTCTGATTCTTGGAATGTCAAATGATTTTATATCATAGGGTGAACAATGTAAACGATTCATTTGCGATGCTCTGAATTCTGTTATTTCCCTCTGAAAGGATCAAGCGCTGATCTAACAGGAAATTAAATCATTAGAAGCTCATGTTGGTTTTAGATTTTGGATGGATTCCTTGTAGTTACTCCCCTACTTCAGGACGCTGTTGCTCATTCTGGGGTGCAGATTTTGTTCCTCAAGGATGACCTTTCCAGTGGAAAGACCAGGAAATTTTCCAAGCCCCTCTGGAACGGCAGGACTTGAACTCCGTTCCTTAGCCGTATACTACGAAGCCCACAAACCTATGCTCACTCCACTGTTTTCCTTTGGGTTATTTGAATTCCTGCCCCGTGTGTGGAAGGAGACCCTGTGCACCTGCTGGGTCCCTCCCGCTGGGATGTCTTCCTTTGTTTTCAGAAAGCTCCCTCTGCCTCTAGCATCTTTCTGTGGGCCTCAGTACCGCCCTCTGCCCTGCCGACCGCAGCCTCAGCTGTGTTTGGCTCACCCTTCTACCCCGCAGGGCCTAGCCAGGGCCCGCACACATTCAGTGGGTGCACAGTGAAAGTTCATAGCATGAACGCATAAAAGACGACTGGGGGCCCCAGGGCCCCATCTCCAAAAGACAAAGCCGCAGAGTTATGCAGTGATGTGGAGCACCGCCTCTGGCTCTGTTTCCCTGCTCAGGTCACTTAACCACTCTGTGACTCCTTAGGTGAACAGCTTCCTACTTCCTGGGATAGTTGGGAAGATAAAACGTGTTAAGACAGAGGGCCAGAAAGCGTAGGACCGAGCACAGAGCAGTCAAAAAACACTAGATGCTGGGGCTGGCCTAATAAGACAGGAGGAACGTGAGCTCCGTTTATCCATTTCAGACGCGAACTTTTTCAAGTTACTGATCTCTGGGGAGCTAACATTTTACTGGATTTACAGCAAATACAGAATCACTTAACTCGGATTTTCACATATGGTGCTGTACCTAATTACATAAATTTTGGAGCTGGGTAGTGCTATCAAGCGGGATTCTGAAAAATAAGAGCTTCTCCCCAGCGTCAACCAATATGTGAGGATATTTTTGTAAAAGTACGTTTAAGCCAAAACTGCGTGCCAGCGTGCCACCAATTCCCAAACAAACTGGCAAAAGTCCACCACCGAACGCCAGCAGTGACAGGCAACTGAAATTGTGAACTCAAGGAATGCATTTACCTTTTTCTTGAGCCTAGCCACTAAATGGTAAGTAATGGATCTGTGGGCACCGTCGGTTCCTGTTGCCTTGTTCAAGGTGTACAAGTCTTTAGCTCTGGCCTCGCGGTCGCGGCTACGCGCTGGAAAAAAATAAACCAGCGCGGGTCAGGGGCGCCAGCCGCCCGGGGGCGCGCAGGCGGGTGCAGGGACTGCAGGAGACGCGGCTCCCGCCCCGCCGCGGTCGGACCAGTCCCAGGGCTCCGCGCCCGCCGCGTCCCGCCCCGCGCCGCCCCGCGCCGCCCCGCCCTCCCGGAAACGCAGACCTCCTGCGAGCCGGGGCTGCACCGCCCGCAACTGCCGCCTGGGCGCCGAGCCTTGGGGCGCCCAGGCCGGGGGGAGGCCGGAGCTGGAGGCCGGCGGGAAATGGGTAAGGGCATGCGGCGGGGTATCCCCTCACCCCCTCCACTGCGACGGTGCTGTCACGGGTCTGGTCGAGTCGGTGAACACCTGTGGAGCCGCTGTCGGGCCGGGACGCCGAGGACAGTGGGCCTGAAGCTGGGAAGAAGCTGCGGGAGGGTCGGGAGCAAGCTGGGAACCCGACAAACCAGCCTAACCAGATAAATGGTAGGGACTGGGGCAGCCGAAGTAGCTTGGCTGAGCCCCACCTGGAGAGCAAGTGCGGTGGCTTCGCCGGCCCTGCAGCCCCGGCGGTGGGTCTGTGCTCCGAGCCCCGCTAGAGAGCAGCGAGCCCACGAGCTGTCAGTATCGGAACCGGGGGACCCCGAGGGCTGGTGCATGGCCAGGCCAGGCCCTCTTTGGAGAGAGCAGGTGGGCTGCACCCCACAACTTTCTCTGTCCCCGTGAGTGCACGCCCCTCTCCTCTGTGATCCTTGACCCGTCTGGCTAGACAGCTTAGGCATCCCCTGGAGGTAAACAGTGCCCGCTCAGCTGGTGCATCCCACCCCTTTCTGGCCCTAAAATCAAGTCTAGCTTGTCCTTTCGTGAGGCTGAGGAAGGAGCCAGAGGTGAGCATCGTACCTGGTCACACCAAGAGTTTTGCTACGCTGGTCAGCGTGCTCCTCCTGGCCCTCCGTGTCTGTAGCCTGTATGTCTGGGTCAGGAGGCCAGCATCACACAAGTCCCTGCATCTGCAGGTCCACCTGCCCTTGAGCCTCATTAGCCACGCCCCCACCCCCACCCCCTGCCGATTGGCTGTAATTAACACTTAATTAGGTGTCTGTGAGCCCCTCTACAGGAGAAACATGGCAAGGTCAAGTTCAGACAGCGCGATGTGCGGTGATTCATTCTTTTCTTCCTGACACTGCATTTCCTCTACGTGTAGGGTATAAAAAAGAGTGATTTCTTCTTTCAGTTATTGAACAAATAGTTACCACAGTCAGGCGTGCAGGCGCTCAGGCGCACAGCTCTCATTTGCATACGATTGTAGGAGGGAAAAGGAGCCAATGAGAAATTTACTCACATCCTTTCAAAGAGCGATAATTGTTGTAAAAACAAGAGCGGGAAAATGATGAAACCAGAGAAACTGGCCTTTGAGTTGTGTGCACCTGTGTGGAGGGGGTTGGGGGGGGTTGGGTTGCTGTTTTGGTTTGTGCTGCTATAGTGAGATGGAACTCCGGGCCTTCACACTGAGCTGCATCCTCAGGTTTCGCTAAGTTGCTCTGGCTGGGCTCAGATACGCTGTCCTGCCTCAGTCTCCCAGAGTGCCGGAATGATGGGAGATGTGCGCCACCACACCTAGGGCGAGAAGACTCTAGCTGAGGTGGAGGAACCGGGGCCATTTTCAGGCCCTGAAAATCTAGGGACCCAGGTAGAGGCAGGGAGCTTTATATTAAGCTTCCTATAAGGGATCTGAGAGCAGTGATGGGTGGGTAAGCAGTCCTGAGGAATTTCTTACGGGGAGACCTAAGTCTGCTCACAGGAGTCTGGTTCTTGTTCATCTCATGTATTCATTTCTGCATTCAGTCAGCAAACATTTACTGATGGTCTGTATGTTCCAGGCACTGGCCCAGGCTTCAAAGGGAGATTATTGGGCAAGATAGTCCTTCTCCACACAGGCCTTATTTTCTGAAGGGGAGAGATGGACCATAACCAACATTGTTAATGTCGAGTCAGATCAACGCTAGGAAGAAAAAGCAGCTGGAGAAATTTGAAGGTGACAGGGTCTGCTGTGTTCTCTAGGGTGATCAACACAGGCCTGGAGAAGGTGACTTCTGAGCCCAGACCTGAATCAGGACAGGACACAGCCTCATGCTGGCAGGAAGATTCCAGCCAAAGGTAACAGTGAATGCACAGGCCCTGAGGCAGGAACACAGCAGGAGCCAGAAACTTGCTGGAGGAGGAGGAGGAGGAGGAGGAGCCGTGTAGAAGCTGGGGCGTGGTCGTGGGAGGAGTGGATGTCTCAGAGTGGTCCCAGCTGCTATGGCAGGAAGATTTATAAGCTCCCAGGTGAACTTGGGGTCAGGTCTGGTGGCCAGAGGTGGTCATCAGAGAGAGAGACAGAGAGAGAGACAGAGATAAAGAGAGAGAGAAAGAGAGAACCCAGACAGACAGACAGAGATAGAGACAGACAGAGAGCATCTCCTGGTAGAACTAATATCCCTTGCTTTTCTGTACATCCTGTATCTATCTGTCAGTCAGTACACTGTGGGTCCCCCAAAAAGGAGTTCTCAAGTCGGAGGCAGATCTCAAAGTTTTCAAATTAATAAAGACTCTAGGACTTAGAAATAGGAGAAAAACTACACTTTTCACCCTGACCACCTTTTTTTTTTTCATCATCTGATAAGATGATCTCATTAGAAGTCTGTGACAAGCCAATAGCGCACACCGTAACTGGTATTCACTGAGCATCTACTACATGCTGGGCTGTCCTGTGGGCTCCTGCAGTAATAATGCAGTAATCTTCACAGCAGGGTCTGTGCTACTGCTGTGCCATTTCACAGATGAGAAAATGGGGTTCAGAGACAGGAAGAAAATCACCCAGGACTGCATGGCAAGGAAGCAGGGAGTCCGAATGAAGAATCAGAATTTGCCATCAGGTGGTGCTGCCAGTGGGCTTCGGTGGGGTCAGACACAACCTCAGACCACACCCACTCAGAGATTTTGTCCAGATGGAGCTCCACGGGCTGCCCTAGCTTCTAGAGCAGTGTGGCGTTGTCCCATGGAATCGGCCTCTTAGTAAAGGAGTGGAGGCCACGCAACTTTTTTCTGCCAGTGCTGGTCGTAGTGCTGGATGAGGACGCATGCAGGTGCGGGGTGAATGCTGTAGGGTCCAGGAGGGCAGTTGGTCAGGTTCCCTTGGGTTCTGCTCAAAATGCAGCCAGCCTTGTTCATGCCCAGGGGTGTCCCCCGCCCCCTCCAGCTGTCACCTTGTCCCACACTTCCCCTAGATGTCAGCCCTATTCCTGCAATCTCTCACCCCCCAGCCCAAGCAGGATCATGGGTGCCATTGCAGTTTAGTCAAGGGAGGGGCGTGATGGCCTGGAGGAGGTTGGCGTCTTAGTCTGTTTTCTGTTGCTCTAACAAAGTGCCGCAGACTGGGTAATTTATGAAGAATAGAGATGTTTGTTTAGTTCATGGTTCTGCAGGCAGGGGCATTTAAGCTGGTGCCTGGTGAAGGCCATCTTGTCTTGGCTAAGAGACTAAGCTGCAGTGTGACAGACAGAACAAGGTCACCAGAGAGCTTGTGACAGCTACTACTACGATGTCCACTATACCTTTCATCCATAAGTAGGTTAATCCGTTTATAAGAGCAGTGCCCCCAAGACTCAGTCACCCCTCAGAGGTACCCACCTTTCAAATGCCTTTGGGATTAAGTGTCCAACCCATGTCGCTTTGGAGACACATTCAGATCCCAGAAGGTGCGTTTCATGTGGCTATGTGGTGACCACATGGAAGATGTGGATGACAGGAGACTGCTCAGGACCTGGCCTGAAGGACCAGAGCAGGAGGCCACGGGAAGCCAGCGGAGGGGTCAGTGTTGGCCACAGTGGAGAAGGCTGCAGGAGGTTAGGAGGGCGGACCACAGGGGTTGTGGGTGCATCCCATGTCCCTCCTTTCAAAAACATCTTTTTAAGTAGCTCGTGAACAGGTTAAATATTATTTCAAAATCATTTTTAGTGGTAATCCTTAGGCATATCAAAAATATATTAAATATTAACTCAAACAACCCTGGAGGCACACAATCAAAATTCCTTCTCCTTTTCCCATCCTTTGCTCGTTGATTCTCCTTATTAAGCCCAAGTTTCTTTTACTTACCTGTCACAAAAGGCCCAGTGATCCGAGGATAAATCTCTTAACAAGAAAGATTCATTCCCTAACCCCAAGACAGAAATGTTGGTGGGGTAGCATGCTGGAATCCCACCTTGCAAACCCAGGTTCAAGTTCCTTCTGTCATTCTTAGCTTTTTTTTTAAATGTGTTTGCTACAGGGTCTTACTACGCAGCTCAGACTCCTAGTGATCCTCCTGTTTTCAGCCGCACCCCCCACCAGCTCTGGGATTACAGGTGTGCACCTCCAGGCCCAGACTCCGTGGCTAGCTCAGCGTGCCTGGGAGTGGGGCTCGCACGCATACGGTACCAGGGACCAAACCCTGGTTCCTGCGCTTGCAGGCATTTAGTCTGCGGAGCTATCTCGTTGGCCCCCCTTCTGTCATTCTTGAAATCACTCATTTTCAAAAACCAATCGCTCACTTTCAAAAGTTATCACTTTTTTAAATGATTGCTGATTCCAAGTGCCTGGCAACCTGCTGATTTGCATATTTGAAGTGGGGGGGGGGCTGGGGGCTGGTAGTGGTTAGGGACCTTTAGGGCAAATCAGCTTTGTGCTGCTGGTTTACACAACCAGCAAGGGCTGCTTGCTCAAGGAGGCGTAGATTTTTCTAGTGCAAGACAGTACTGTGGTTGAGTACAACGTGGAAGTTGTGGGGCTGAGTTTTCTTTGAACCCTAACCCTGGCTGCCTCCTCAAAGGTAATTTCATAAGAATACATATTCTATTTTTAAATACGCCTATGTATGCATGTGTACCTTCCTCTTGTTAGCAGAAATAGTAGGAAATAATACTCAAGTATGTTCCTCATTTGAAAAACCCAGTTGTTTGTTGCAGTTGCTCTACAAGATGCGTGGATAGAGGTTGTACTTTCAAGTCAACAGAGATTTCTCATCTGAGGCACAGCATTTGTCAAGATGGTCGGCTGTGGGCCTGTAGCTTGTTCTTCCTGTTGTTGCTTCTTTGCTATGAGAGCCAAAGGGGCATTGAGCATGCGCATACCTCATCCCTCCCTCCTGTGGAGCAGGGGTATTATGGGGGAACCTTCAGACAATGGAGAGAGAGGACCGGATGGATGGAAGGGGGCCAAGAGGAGACAGCACAGGGATGTGTATCAGTACCTGTGACTCTTCAGCAGGAGAATCTCACAGATGTACTTTAAAAGTTCTGGTGTTTTAGACTGCAATGGTATAGCCAAATTATATTACATTCCTAAGACATGGTGTGACCCTGAGAGTCCTGATTACCCTACAGCTCCACCAACTTGGTGGGTTTTTTGTTCATGCCAATTTGACAGAATATATGTTGTCTTAATTAAAATACTGTAGTCTTACCAGGTGTTGCCTTTCGGTGGTTGGTGTGGAGTCTTCCATATATTCTGCATGCCTGGTCTTTTTCTGTACTGTGCTATCCTTTGCGTGTTAGTCAGCTTTCTATTGCTATAGCAAAATATTTGAGATAAAGTAACTTTTAAAAGGCAAGGGTTTCTATTGGCCCATAGTTTTGGGGTTTCAGTCTGTTGTTCTGGGCCTGTGGGGAAGTGGGAGTGCATGGTGGAGGAAGGGAGAG
>PVKN010003662.1:0-36275 GCA_004027915.1 Capromys pilorides
AGGGAAGGGGTAAGAGAATGGGGAGGAGAAGGGGAAAGGGAAAGGAAAGGGAAGGGACAAAGGGGAGGGGAAGAGAAAGGGGGAGGGGAAAGGAAAGATGAGGAGGGGGAGGGGGAGGGGGAAGAAGAGGGGAAAGGGAAGGGAAGGGAGAAGGGGAGGGGGAGGAGGAAGGGGAGGAGGAAGAAGAAAAGAGGTGGGACTAAAAAGCAGTGCTGCAGATTGGGATCCTGGCCAGGATCTCCCTGTCCTAAACAATGAGGGAGGCACCCAAGGGCAGCAGGAGTGGAGATTCATTTAAAAGAGGAAGAACAAGAGTGGTGCCACAGCAGGCACTGTGTCCCCAAAGACTTGCTGTGGCCATCCTCCTGGAGCTCCTGGCCTGCCAGGCCTGGGGTGTGCCCGGCAGCTTGCTCTCCTCCAAGCTCCTGGGAGCAGCACTTGCTGGCCTCAGGGTCCACTTTGAGGACCACTGGGTGACATGAAAAGGAGCCCAGGTCCCTGGGACAGCACTTGGGTGGGGAGATAGCTCAGAGGCTTCGGTGCCTGCCTGGCAAGCTCAGGGTCCTGAGTTCCATCCCTAGTATTTAAAAAAAAAAAAAAAAAAAGACAGCACTTAAGGGCTTGCAAGCTCCTGCTTTCAGTCTCTCGCACCTTGCAGCCCTCTGGGCATCTCAGCTGCTGCCCCCTCCAGCTGGGCCTTTCCCTGCCAGGCCTGTGCTGCCCAGTGTGTCCTGTGTGGCCTCATCCTTGGTGGCCCACAGTGCTCACATGAAGAAACCAAGGGCTGAGCACGAAGACACCCCTGCCCTGGGGATGCTGGACTGGAATCCACGGCAACTGCCCCCGAGCCATCCCTGAGGCACTGTCCCTGAGGTGACTTGGGAGCTGTCAGCGGTGTGGAGGGGGATGGGGAGACCACAGAGAAATTGAGTTCCTGCAGCCTTGTGCCCAGGCAGCCTGGCAACAGAGCCCCGGTGCCTGGCAGGCCCAGGCCTTTGTTGCCAACCTCTTCCGAAGCGCTGGCCACCGACGCCCCCATTGCAGCGGCTCTGCCTGGGTCCTCAACTTAATTGTCCCTAGAAGGAGATTACTTCCACTTTGGGGTGGCGGATCGCAGTGTCTATACTGCCCTGCCTGGCCTGTAGTTATGGGGAGTACGGGCCTGCATGCAGTGGGCACCAACAACAGTGGTGGCTAGGGCCCCACAGGGGCAGCTGAACCTAGTCTGCCACGTCAGGCAGCACTGAGTCCCACCCCCGCAAGCTCTGGCCCATGGTGGTCACAGCCTCGGGCCATACTGACCCCGGACCAGGTCCTGGTTCCTGTGGTGGCTGGCCTCAAAGTCACATGTATCGTGGAGCAGAGACTGCCACCTCACTGTAACAGGGGTGTCCTGATGAGGGAGCCCCAGTGGCCTGGGCCCTCCCCCTAAGGGAACCCTATGCTAGGTGCCAGGTGCCAGTTGTCAGGTACCCAAGGTTGCCTGCCTCGAGCCTGGGCTGCTGTGCCCACGCTGGGATGTGACTCTCAAAGAGAATCAAGGGACAAATAAAAAGGTGACAGTCAGCAGGCCCTGGCATAGGAACGGTAGGTGACTCAAGCAAGGTGCCAAGTCAAAGAGGGTAAGAGGATCCCATGGCAACCACCAAATGCCGCCAAATAGGGAGAGGAAGGGAAGGGGTGCGGGAGGAACACGCAGTCCAGAAACAGTGTTGGAACCCCGAAACCAACATACAAGGGTGGGACAAGGAGGAGAGGTGCCCAGGGACAGAGTCGCCCTTCCTGGCGAGCAACCTATACGAGGTTCATGAGTACTGACTGAAGGAATGGTCAGACAACGACTAATGATGAGAACTTCTGGCTCCCTCGGGGAAGAGAGACGGGGAGAGGCCGGGAGCCGACCCCAGCTATGCAGACGGCATTGCCCTCGAGGGTGGCCGGCATGCCTGATCCCAGCCTTGATTGATGGAGACCACTACGAAGTGGCTCTGAGCAGGATTTAACACGACCCAGTTGGCTTCCCCCTGTGCTCGTGAGCCTGCCCGGACCCCGGCCTCTTGTCTGAGGCTGCAGCTGAGGTTGCCGGGCTCTAACTGCAGTTAGCTAAAAGGAGACTGCAGCTGCAGGCTCCACACTCCGACAGTAACTGTCGACCTAAAGACAAGTGGTTCCCTCGATGGACATAATTTACTACATAGGAAAATATCTCCCAAGGTCCTGCTAGATTCCACTCAGATGCCCACGTCTTCTTTACTATCCCGCTCCTTTGTTTGAAAACCGAGAAGTTCTCTGTCTCAGCCCCAGAGAACCTTGAATTCTGCTAGAGGGTTCTGAATCTCCTGGAGCCCTAAAATCAAACCATTTGTCTTTTTTATTTAAGCCGTCAACGTCTACTCCTCGGGGAGACTGTGGGCCTGATGAGTCTACAGCCCCTAGGAGATAATATTAACCTGTCACTAGAGCACCATGCTCATGCTTCGTCTGTGGCCCCAGAAAGGAGGGGGCCCGGGTTCCAGCCGCAGGACATCTCACTCCCTCTGCACAGTGCAGAGTCCTAGTAGTCACAGATCTCATGCAAGCCGGCTTCTTGAACCATTTAGGGTGCAGAAGAAAACTATTTGCAAGTGTCAAAGTGTTCTGTGTTTGATTTTATTTCAAAGCAGCAATGCATGAAATAACAGTAACAGCAGTGGTGAGAGGGGCTCCACCCCAGCACGCAGTCCCCATAGCGATAGCCCGAGCTGCTCACTGCACCCCCGAGGCTGCCATGCCATGCGCTGCCTACCGCCTCACACACTGGCCCTCGTGCGGGACAGGCAGGGCTGGGCTAGGGGCAGAATTTCTGGGCCTGCTGGACACTCAGCCACCAATGCCGCTGAGCCCCACCCCATCCTGGGAACTGTGTGCTGCCCCTCTCCTGGAGAGACTGTGCCCAACTTGGCAGGTGACAAAGCAGGTCCCAGGGGCTGCTGTGTCCCAGGCCACATAACAAGCAAGGGGACCAAATCCAAGCAAAAGGGCTGTCTGCTCTCGGAATCCCCAAGGGGCCTGCAGTGCAGACGAGGCCTGGGCTCGGCCACCTGGCACAGTCTGAGCATAAGAGGACCACAGGGGCAACCACAGGAAGACCTGGGGCTAGGCTGGGGGTCCGGGGTCACCCAGGGTCCCGAGGACACACAAGCACATCCTTTGGGGCCACAAGAGGGCAGGAGGGAGCAGAATGAATCCAGCCCAGGATGAAGAGAGCAGCTGGACCACGAGACAGGGCCAGGGCTGGGGGCCACGGAGACCAGTGTTGTGGCCAGGGATAGTGGTGAAGTCGGGGTCACCCTGCACCATGTATATTGGGGAGATCACGGCCTGGAAGAGGAGGGGAAGGAGGAAATCCAGAGCGGCTCTGGGAAGCTGGAATCCAAGCAAGGAGAGGCCAAGCAGAAATCACCAGCCGCGGGGCCACCAAGTACAAGCCAAGGCCTAGTCTAGGGACAGCTGGCCCCACTCTTTCCATGCTTGGCACAGTGAGGAAAGGATGCCATGTGCCCACCACTGCCTGGCCCCATGCACAGCACAGGGGACCGGGGACCGCCCTCCCACAGTCCTCCGTCTGCCCTGTCGCAGGCCACCTGTGCCAGCCCACATGCAGCCCCTCCAGGGCTGCTGCCACCACCTGGGGTTCCACACCCCACTCAGGCACTCACCCAAGCCCCAGTGGCAGCTTTGCAAACTGCTACTATAGCCCTTGAAAGCCACATTTGCTGAAAACTCCGAGGCAGACAGGAAACAGGTGGGGGGCAAGGGCCCCTCTCCTCCCATTCCCTGTCCTCCCCTGTGGCCAACAGCAGGGACACTGTGAGCACTGGTGGGGTCAGGAGGAAGGGCCCACAACAGCTGCCCTTGTCGCCCTGCTGGTGGTGGCTTGTTGGGTGACCCTGGGTCTATACCTCCCGAAGTCACCATCGCAAACGATCCCTGAGCCCACTTATTTTCCAGCAGGAACCAAGGCCAGAGCTGGGAGGACAGACAGAGCTGCTCCGGTCTACACAGCTGCAAGGCTGCACTGTAGGTAAGACACAGGTGGGCTTGGGGACTTGGGGGGATCTTGCCACTGTCCTCTCTTGGGGTCCCTGCGGCAGGAGTTTTCTGCAGGCTAAGTACAAGCCAGCAACTCCAAAAGGCCTGAAGTGAACCCGGGCCAGAGGGGCAGAAGTCTGGGATGGGCTGAAGTGCAGTAGGGGCGGGGCTGGTTCCCTGGATCCCACGCTTCCTGCTTCCTGGCTCCTGGACACATTCCTCTGTCCTTAGGGCCGGTGGTCACAAGGATCCCCCCACAAGGACGGCCCCCACTTCAGGCCATTAACTTCACCTCATCTGCCAAATCCCTTTCACAATGCAAGGTCTGGGAGCAGGACACTGAGGGCGCCATCACTCAGCCTGAGGAAGGAGGGTGCTGGCAGAGCCACCCCGGAAGAGGAGGTGTGCCAGGGACATAGGTCTTGCCACCCTCTGGGGTGGGATAGCAGATATGAAGCGAGGTAAAAAGGAGACAAGCAAATTGGGATTTTAGAATTGTGTTTTCAGCCAAGAGTGGTGGCGCAGGCCTGTAATCCCAAGATCACCAGGAGTTTAAGGTCATTTTGGGCTACATAGTGAGTTCTAGGCCATCCTGAACTACATAGCAACACCTGGTCTCAAAAAAACAAATCAAAAAATAAATAAATAAGCTGTAGTTTTAAGAAAAACTCTAACTTTGGGATGCAGAAATTATTTGAATGGGCTGGGGAGATAGTTCAGTGGCTTAAGCACTTGCCTGGCAAGTACAAGGTCCTGAGTTCAATCCTTGGTACAAAAAAAAAAGAGATGACTTTCTTTTGGCTGGGGATATAGCTCAGCAGCATAAGTACCTGCCTGGCAAGGTTCAGCGTTTGATCCCCTGTACCACAAGAAAGAAAGAAAGAAAGAAAGAAAGAAAGAAAGAAAGAAAGAAAGAAAGAGAGAGAGAGAGAGAGAGAGAGAGAGAGAGAGAGAGAGAGAGAGAGAAAAGGAGCTACTCGAGCCTGATTTAAATTATTTTCTCTCGGGCTGGTGAGATAGCTCAATGGAACAAGCACCTACTCAGGCAGGCACAGGGACCAGGGGTCAATCTCCTGTCCCGCATGCTGTGCTGGCCCCATCCCCAGGGTGTGCTGAGCGGGTGAACGGAGTCTGGGCATAGTGGTGCACACCTGTAATCCCAGTGCTTGGGAAGCTAATAACAGGAGGCTCACTACGAGTCTGATCTGTGTAGTGAGACCCTGTGGACCCTGTACTAAATACAGAAAAAAATTCTCTCTTCTCTCAAGATGTAACAAGCCTGGGCCATTCTCTTTCACCTACACATACACACACATACTTGCATAGACCAATTCTTTTTCACCAGTAAATTGTATTTCCTGCACCTCAAGTGGCACTAGAGCTTGGTGTGGTGGTGCACACCTGTAACCCCAGCGGTCAGGAACTAAGGCAGGAGGGTTGCCGAGAGTTTGAGGCCAGCCGGGGATACGTGGTGACAGGTGTTTTTCAGGTGAACAGCACAGCAGAGAAACAGGCAAAAGAAAAAAGGGAAAGGGGCTTTATTTTCTTTGAGGACACAGGAGAGAGCATGGGGAAGGTTGAGGAAGTATTTCTCTCTCCCTGTCTCTCTCTATGTGTTTGTCTGTCTGTCTGTCTATCTGTCTCTCTCTCTCTCTGTCTCTCTCTGTGTGTGTGTCTCTCTCTCTCCCTGTCTGTCTCTCTCTCTCCAAACGAAGGCTGAGGCTTTCATGGCCTTTTGCCAGGGCTGGAGTTTGGAGGGGCTGTTTAGATAGACCTGAGGGAGCTGATTAGGAGTCTTCCCTGAGGCAGCGGGGTGAAAGTAAATTATGTCTTGGGCTGAGTTGGAGAAGAAGGGGGAGGTGGTCTTGGGAAGATGGGCTTTTGTTTTAAGGGCATCAGCCATATTTAATGACCACCATAATGATTTTAGCGATTCGTACTAGGGCCCGAATCTATCAAGGCCAACTTGAACTGCACATCAAGATCCTATATATACATATATAAAAAGGAAGCAGAAATGTTAGTGGGCAACATTGGACACGTGAAATGGATGGTGCGCAATGTGGAACACACATCCTAGGATCCCTGGTTTGAAAACACTCCAGGCCCCATAGGAGCACGCGGCTCAGGATCAGCAGGCCCCTCAGAGGCCTGAAGTCTATTTCTCTATCCCCTCTCCCCCTTTTAAATGTAAATTTCTGCTTCTTGGACTCTATTATGCCTCTCACTGATGTGTCTAGAAAGCCCAGGCCCAGTCAGGGGACCTGCGGTCATGGTGGATGGGCCTTGCTTTCTTATGTGAGTAGGCAGTTCCTCAGCCTTGTCTGGTGACCCTTCCCCAGTAACCCATTGTGAGTGGCTGAGTGGCATAGGCAGCCAGGATGTGGTGACCCCAGGAGAGAGCCTGGCTTCTGCCAATGCCGCATATGAGGTCACCACAACCCTGGTGTGACAACCAGATCGCTACACTGGAGCTGAGGACAGCGCCGAGCTCAGCAGTGGAGGCCACAGGGGCAGCTCAGTCACCCGGTTCAGCCAGGTCTTTTCTTTACCCACTGAGATGCGTGGCTCCACAATCACCCCCATCTTCCCACAGAGGCAGGAAACTCGGTCCCCACTCCAGGGGCCAAGAACTGGCCCCCCTGGGGGCTCCATTGATACCAGTTCCTTGGGGAGCTCACAGACGCCCAACCCAGCCCAAGCGGCCCCTGGGCCTTTCTCCAGGCAGGACAGCTGCCCTCAGGAGACACCTGGCACCCAACCCTCCCTACAGCGAGGTCCTGATGTAGATGTTGATTTCCTATCAAATATTCATGGGCAGCAAAGCCCAAAATAGACCAGAGAAGAGAAAGGCAATTTCCGTCCAGCGCAGGCTCTCCGGGAGGTAGCCCAGGAGGGCAGACCTCATGAGGACGTGGCCAGGACCATCATGGGGCCCCGCTGGGCTCCATCCCCTCCCCAGTGTCCCCATTCTCCACAGCATTCAGTCAGGGCCCTGCCCCTCGTGTGTCACCCCACCAGGCCCTGGGAAGAACCTTCCATCAGATCTGAGGACCCTGGCTCTGTTCTCTCAGTCCATGTGGCAGGGAAGTGACAGCCACAACCACTCAGTAAAGTCACCACCTTACATCACCTGGTTCATCCTTAGGATCCAGCCACCTGATGCCAAGGCAAGAACAGCAAAGGGCCATGTCAGGGCTCACATAGATGGTGCCAGGTCACCCCAAGGGACCCTCTCATGGCCTCAGAGGAGGCCCCTCTTGGCCCCTTCATAGCCAAGAGCAGCAGCTCAGAGACCAACTCCCTCACCGGATGCTTTGGTGACCGCATGTGGGGAACATGGATGATTCCAGAACAAACAGGAGCCAGCGTGGTTGGGACCATGTCCCCTTCACTTGTCACTACCCTTGGGCTGCTTCAAGGCCCATTGACACTGCAGCCATTTAGCACTGATCACACTGTCACTTGTCCTGTGTCTTGCACTGGCCCCTGACTCCTCCTCCTTGGTGGCCACATCACGGGGCCACATGTCCCACCCCCTAAAGCTGACTGGAGCCTCTGACTCCCTGTGGAGCAGGCCTTAAAGACTGCAGGGCCCTGTGTAACTGTCCCTCCTGTCCCCAAAGGCTGCACAGCTCAGCAAACCCTGTCAGGAAGAACGTCGGGTCAGGGAGGACCATACAGACCTCTGGAACATCAGCTTCTGCCTGAACCCAGGCCACGTGCTGGATTATGACTGCCACGCAGGGTCAGAGGGGACAGGAAGCCCCAAAAAGTGGTGAGCACAGTGTGGGCCGGGTGAGGACAGTGCTGGGGAGATGGGGCCCAGGGTCTGCCTATGCATTTGCTGTGGGTGTCAGAAAATGGGAGGCGTTGGGTGATCCCATGTTTGGGGGCTGAGCCCCTGGAAGGATGGAGCTGGCTTGGGGCACAGCAGGGCAGAGGAGTGACTAGAAATCCAACTGGGGACACAGAGTTGGCATGGAACATGAGTATAGAACTCAAGGAAAGCCTACAGGGCCAGGCAGAGTTGGGGACCAGGTAAACCAGGAGCTAGTGGGTGCCCACAGAAAGGAGCTTGGGGATAGGAAGGAAAGACAGGGCTGGGGGCCCAGAGGAGAGGGGAACCCACAGGGAGGGGATGGAGTAGGGGCAGGGAGTCCTGCATCCTGCAGAGCAGGGGGGGGGGCTGTCTCAGGTCCATGCTGATGGGGAGAGGGGGGTGTGGGACAGGAAGAGACATCAGGAGGGTCCCAGCCTCACAGATGGGTCCTTGGGTCCTCAGGGGCAGCAGTGAGGCAAGAGGAGGAGGAGGAAGCAGGGACTAGGGTGAGAATTAGGCTAATGACATGTTAGGCTGGTGAGTGGGTGGGTGGGTTGCAGGTGGGGGTGGGTGCATGGGAAGGTTGTATGGGTGGGTGAGCGAGTGGGTGGGTGGGTAGATGGGTGGGTGAATGCCTACAAATCCTGAGAGCACATGTAAGAGCCACCTCAGCCCCTGACAGTTCCATTTGTCCCCAGGGTCCCCAGATGGCCTATCCTGGATGTTATACCTAGTGCTCTAAGCTTCTTCTAGGAGACCACGAAATTGTCACTCCAGCGTTATCCTGCCCGAGGTGACAGCAATCACTGAGGACACTGGTGTTTACCTACCCAGCCCTAATTGCCCTGGGCTGGTGGAGAGGCCTCCTCCCTGGATCATTTAACAGCACTGGACCAAAACTAGGGCCTGAAGCGAGGCTCACACTTGTCCCTGGCAGCTGCCTGGCAGCCAGTGGGTTCTAGGAGCGCACCCCAGGAACTTCTACTGCCCCTGAAGTTGGAAGGATTGCGGGACACAGGCAGAGTGTGGCCCCAAGCCTCCGCAGCATGGCTGGCCCTTCCTCTGGAAGGCGAACTGTGGTTTGAAAACCCCTCCATTCATCCTGTAGTAGGACCCCAGCATGGCGGGCATCCAACCAAGGCCCCGGGAGGACGAGATCTCCTCTGCCAGCTCTGCCCATGGAGAGGCTGGCAATGGGGGGCTGGATGTAGGCTCCCGGCCCAGCAACCTCCCTGCTCTGCTAAGTGTGCCAGGGAAGGAAGGACCCAGCCAGAGCACAGCCAGCACCACCTCAGGGACCACCGGGACAGGTGGCCTCCGAGGGGCTACAGTGTTCAGGCATGCGATGGGGAGGGGCAGAGTGAGGAAAGCATCTACTGTGTACACAGCTGTGTGAGCTCCTCTCCTGATAACCATGAGGTCGACGTGCACCCCAGCTCCCCTGGGGGCTCAGGACAGTGAACAGAGGCCTCTTTCTGAAGCCGGCACAAGCTTCCTGCTACACGAACAAGAGAACCCCGGGGACCACCACAAAGGTACTGAGCCCCCACCAGCAAGCGCTTCTGACAGCTCTGCCTCTGTGAGACCCCAACTGCACCCCATCTCTCTCGATGACCTCAGTTTCCCCACCTGTAAGATGGGGTAACTGCATCATCGAACCCCGGCGCCACGCAAAGGGATGAGTCACCGCCTGCGACTCACATGGATTTACGCCAGGTGCCAGGCAGATGTGGGCATTGCTGATGAGACAGGGGGTTGCCATGGTGACAGTGCTGGTGTTTAGAGGGTAAACAGTCCCAACCCGCTGCAGCTGCTGCTCCTGCCTGGCCCAATGCCTCTGGGGCCCAGGCAGCCCAGGCATATTGTCCGTGGGGTGATGGGAGCCAGGGCCTCTGGAGAAGGAGGGGCTGCTCCCTACCATGCCCCAGCACCTCAACCTCTATCCAGAACCTCATCCTGGACCAGAACCACCTGCCTCCTGGGTACAGCTGACACTTAGACAATCCACCCCCTTCTGTCACCATGGGAAATGTGTCCCCAAGTTGCTGGGGCCATGAGGTGGCCTGGCCCAAGCACTGTGCCCAGAGAGCTGCAGAGAAGAGAAAGCAGTGACACCAGCCCAGCAGGGTCAGGCTTGGGGCGCCGACACCCCCACCGCCCTGGGCAGCTGGAACGCAGGGAACCCATGTGTCAGGCTGCTGGGGAGGTAGAGACACCACCGGGTCCTCCAGCACCCGCGTAAGCCATCACCCTCTGCGCCACTGCAGCTGGAGCTGAGGCTACTGGCAGAGGCAGTCGGCAGAGGGTGAGGCAGGCTGGGGGTGCTGATGCAGCCAGACAGATAAACCGGTGATGTGCTTGGAGGGACACTGAGGTGTCAGTGTTGCAGGGTGCAGAGACTAAGACCTAGGGCTCCCGAGAACGTCTTTGGGCCAAGGCAGGAGGATTGCAAGTTCAAGCCCAGCTTTGGGCTCACAGCGACTTAGCAAGACCCTGTCCCAAAATTTTGAAAAAAAAAAAAAAAGGGAACTGGGGTGCAGCTCAGCGTGAGCGCTGTTGGCTAGGTGGTTCAGGCAATCCATCGCTAAAAGAGGAACTGGATGCAGTACGTGCAACATCGTGTTCAGAACAAAGAAAAGATCCAAGGAAATTCCAACTTGATGGCTTTGCTTTTATTTGCATAACTTTTACATGCACTGCTCTAATGTAGAACAGAACACGGAGCTTCAGCGCTGTACTGTGTAATCAGCAAAAATTACAATGCTTTGTAAACAAGGTGATTGCACAAAAAAGGCGCTGAGGCTCTCTGAGCAGGACACACAGACTGCACTAAAGCGAGGAGGAGCCTAAGTCTGAGCAGCGCACCTGCCTGAATCATCATCCAACAGCGAGGTCTCTATCTGGGGAAGATCAGGGCAGGAAAAGCAAGAGGGGGAGGGAGAGAGAAGAGAGGAAGCTAGGAAGGGAAGGAGAGGAAAGGAGGGAGGAAGGACAAACAGACTCTGCCTGTGCCAGCCCAGAGGGGGCCAGGCAGTGTGGAGAGTGAGCTCAGGACACGCCAGGAGAAGCCCCTGTGGGTCTCACCCACAGGGTCAGCAGGGGAGGAGGCTCCCATGGCTACGTGTTCAGGTTGTGCAGGCCTCAGAAGGGGTGCCCCATAAGGCCCAGGGTGGGCACTTGCAGGGCAGAGCAAGGTGGCCCAATGGAGACCACATGGGTGCCCTGTGCCCAACCAGAAGCCATGTTCCCTCCAGGGAGCCCATGTCTGCCACAGGGCTCTGGAGTGTCACGGGGCAGAAGTCAGACCAGGACCAGAGAGGCAGCGGTGGCTGGGAAAGACATCAGCAGTGTCACCTACTCAGGGCTGGGACCGCTGTGGGCCACCTTGGTGCTGCGGCTACCACGTGGTTATTTTGCACTCAGCGACAAGCAACGCTTCTCCCTTCTCCTGGGGTGGGATGGCAAAGGCCACATCTCCTAGAGGCCTGGCCTGGGGAAGCATGGGGCTGCCGCTCCTGGCTGAGGTTGGGAGCTCATGCCCTGCTGCTTTGGGTGGAGTGGATCTTGTGTGGCTTTGCCCACAATCACGGTCCCCCATATGGGGTTTGACCTCATTAAAACGAGCTCGAAAGCTTCTCGTCACCTCCGACACTGCCAGGGCAGGCATGGTCTTAGCAGTCATCTTACCCATGTTGTCATTGCTTATGTGGGAGACTGAAGCCCCAGGGAAGGAAACCCTGTGCCCCTGGTAATCAGGTGCGACAGCTGTGCTGGTGGCTGCAGCCCTGGGTCTCTCAGAGCCGGGGGCGTCCCCGCCTCACCCACCCAGGAAGAGGAAAGAGCTAAATTCTCACTTAACAGCAGGAGGCTTCTGGGCCTCATTACCATGATGCAGATTAATATTTATTATGCAATTATTCATCTTCCTAATTGCCAGAATTTCAAAGGGAGCACAGAGGCTTTAATTAGAATACTTCAAATGTTATTCAAATGGAACATTGGGACTGAAGGTGGGGGACCCCACCCTGGCTGCTCCATGAGGGTCTTAGAACCAGGGTCTGCCGTGCCCAGCCTCCCCGCTGCATGCGTGTGCTGTGTGGGTGACCTTCCCCTCCTCCTTCTTTTCCAACCTTGACCTCTGGAAACTTTGGGTAGGGTTCAGTGGCTGTGTGAAGGCCCTGTGGTTATCACAGGACTCCGCAGGATGCATTAAAAAGCAGCAGATGGTTCTGGGACAGAGGCCAGTGCCACCAGGACCACCCCATGCCCAGCTCTGGCTCCTGCCACCTCTGCAGGACACCACCTGCACCTTCAGCACCCCGCCCCGCAACTGCGGTTTCTCCTCCTCCCAGCGGGGCTCGGACATATTTCGGGAGCTCTCTTAGGCTCCCAGGATGTGCTCAGGTTGTGGATTTTTTCTTTTTCCTCTTTCGGTGGCAATCAAAGAGGATCAGAAGGTGGACCGCGATTCTAAAGAATCAACCTTGGAAAGCAGAGACACAGCCCACCCAGAGGGGCAGCAGCCCTGTCCCCCTCTTGGGCAGAGTGCTGGACAGAGCAAGAACTTCAGAAGGGTCAGGGGACCTGGCCCCCAAATCAGGACACTGTCCCAAACCCACCCCACGCCTGGGATCCAGACCTTAAATGCCCTTGGCCAACTGAATCCTGCGCCTGACTAGGGGCCAGGGGTCCCCAGGGACAGCAGGTTCTTGGGACCCAGGTAAGCAGACACTTATCAGGCAAAGCTCCTCACAGTGCCTCTCACCCACCTCTTGGACACCCCACAGAGCAGGGTGATGCTCTGCCCCCCTACACGGAAACCAAATCGGAGAGTGGGGACGGGGCAGAACAGGGCCCAGAGCCATGGCCTCAGCCACAGCCATGAGGCCACAGACTGCTCTAGGCCCAGCTTGAGCTGTCTTGCGTGTGGCTGGAGGGTGCCTTTGCCTCTCTGAGCTTATCACTGTCATCTGTACCTGGGATGAACTCACCTGGCTTCCCACAGGGGCATCCGTGTCCACGGTCCCTCTGAGCTCCATTTGTCCTGTCTTTTCCACCTCCCCACACCCTCAGCCCCACAGAGCTGGCCCCATGGAACCCTGGGGATAACTCCTGTCCTCCACATCTCCAGGGCCAGCTCTCTCTCTGGTCTGGTTAGGGAAACTGAGGCACAGCCTCAGTGTGGAGCAGGGCACGACAGCAACCAGGAAGAACTATGGAGGCCACCAGGGACCTGGAGGACCTCCAGGGGATGCCATGGAAATGCAATTCCTGAGGGAACACAACACCTGATCCCCCTGCGCTGGGATGTGGCGGACAGCAGGGAAGCCACTGCTGGGACCTGGGTCCAAGAGCCTGGCGCCAAGTCCCGGCGTCAGAACTTTTCAGGATCTTGCTCATGAGGACAGGAACTTGTGCCATGCTGAAGCTAGGTGGTGTTCCTGCACGTGCACAACACAGCAGACAGGCAAGGTTCGAGTGATGCTGTGGAGCGAAGCAGCGTCTCCGCCTGCTTGTCACACAGAGCTGCAGTCTCCCAGTGCGGCCACAGCGGGACCCAGACAGGTGTACAATGGTCCCTTCCTGGTTACGTCCTGCAACCGTAGACCCATCCACCAGCACCTCAATTTTTAAAGTTATATTTAAAACAAGGACAACAAAAATGCCGTCACACGGAGAGGCACCAATGGAGCCACGACCACTAAATGTCACGTGGTTGCCTCTCTGTGGCTGGGCGTGGTGTTTGAGTTTAGTTTGAGGCTATCTCGAGAACCACTGTTGGGACAACTGCTCTACCCAGAAATGGGATGCTGCAAACCAGGGGAAGCCAACAGCTTCAACCTGCAAAGAGTTGGTGGGCAGGCCTTGTGGCACAAAGACTGCCACAGGACAGGAACGTGGGGACACACTCCAGGGTGGCGGGTGCCATGACATCACCTACAGGCCTGGGAGACCTGAGACAGTTTTTTGGGGGGGGGTGTTCTGAGGTGCGAATCACGGAGCAGCCCCTGGAAATGTGGGTACCTTAACATGTGCATGTCATAATGAACTGAAAATAGACAAGGAAAGCCGGGCAAGCTGGCACACACCTATAAATCCCAGCTCCTCAGGAGGCTGAGGCAGGAGGACTGCTTGAGACAATCTGGACAACACAGAAGAGCCTAACTCAGCATAAATTTTAGAAAACATATTTAAAAAATTGTTTCTTATAGGGCTAAGGGTGAACCTCGGAGCTAAGGGCCTGTCTCATACACAATATTCTGTGTGTCCCATCTCCAGCAACACACCACATCACACACACACACCTTACTCGCACTGAATGTTTCCCTGACAATGCCTATGCTACAGCCCTGACCCCAGCAATATGATATTGGGAGGTGTGTAGGGCCTGGGGTGACTCTCCCCAAAGGAGGAGCAGCGTCCCCACTTGGGCCGAGCCTGGCCCTGTTTCCATGTAGTGGCACGTACAGGCCTGGCTAGGGCTTTCCCTTATCCCTCGGTCAGCTCTAAGCGATGCAGTTGGTCCAGCCCAGAGGCTTGTGTGTGGCTCATGAAGCAAGAAGACAGGGTAGTGTCTTCCCCAGGCCCCCTGTGGCTCCCACATAAATATGTGAGAGCCAGGGTGAGGGGCGGACAGTCACAGTCGTGCTCTACACCGTGGGCTGGGGTCGAGCCTCGAGACCGAGACTATGACTTCCCCGGGGACAGAAGACCACAGGTCGGAGCTGAAGCACCACCCCAGGACACTAGATACTGCCTCAGCCTGTGCCACGCTGATCACTCCCTGCCTGTCCCTCTCTCTGCGAATCACAGAGCTGGTTTCAGGCCTCCTGCCCCGCCCAGCTCACAGCACTCACTCACATCGGCCACTGCCACGGTCACTCAACCCGAGCCTCTCCCTTCTTCACAAATGAATAAAAGCCAAGTTCAGCCCTGGGTCGAGGTCTCTGTTCTGGTCAGCTGCATCCCGGCTGGACTCGGGACCCCTTGGTTCCCCACACCTACAAATGCCTCAGTGTCGTTGTTCTTGCCATGGAGTTGTAGATTGAAAGTAACTCACTGGGATTCCAATAACTTTTCCATGGGATTACAGATATAAGCTTTCTGGGGCTCGAGGACTACGCAGGGCTCTCTAGAGAGAGGGGACATTTGGGGAGGTGATTAGATTTAATCATCTGATCCTTAGGGTGGAACCCCCATGATGGGGTTAGCACCCTTATAGGATTCTATTCTGTCTCCCTCCCCTCCCCTTCCCCTCCCCCTCCCCTTTTCCCCCTCCCACTCTCCCTCTCCCTCCTCTTCTCCTCCTCTCTCTCCCCTCCTCCTCCCCCTCCCACTCTTCCTCTCTTTCCTCTTTCAAACATAGCAAGAAGCTGTCTGCAAAGCCAAGCAAAACAAGAAGTCGTCTTTGCAGGACTCTAACCACAACTATCCCAAACTCTATTTCCCAAGGAGCAGGCTCCAGCCCCTCTCACTCTAGGACCCTGAGACCATGCCAGAAGCCACGCAACTACCGACCTGTCTCACTGGGCGAGTCCTAGTCTTGAGACCTATGAGCTGTTGGTCCGTGTCCAACTTCTACAGAGGAAAGCCGGGGCCCCTTCCCAACTGTGGCCGCCCTAAATATCACCATGGTTTCCCAGAGGCAAAATCACCCAATCAGGGCCGCTGCTGCCTGCGAAGCTGGCACATGGCTGCCAGGAAAGTTAATGCCAAGGAGGAATAATAATTACAGCAATGATAATAAATGCAACGATAACAGAGTGTAGAAAGAATCATTTTGATACTCACAACTATGACAAAAGCAATCGCAGCAGCAAGGGTAACAGCACCCCCATCGTCTGCAGCAGCAGGTGCAATGGTAAACAACGTGATACAGTTGATCACTATTTAACAGGAAGACTACGGTGCAGGATTTTGCTCAAGTAGGGATTCTGGGTCCCCCTGCCAACACCCCCTGCCCCTTGTGTAGAGCTGGCTAGGACTTTTCCTCGCCCAGCTCTGTGTCCCCACGTGTTAGACAACGACCCTCCTCTACAGGGGGCCACACAGGCCAGCTGTGCCCCCTAGGGGTGGTACTCTGCCCAGGGGACAGGAGAGTTACAGCTGAGGTCTCCCTTGTGGCCCCTCCCCAAATCTTACCCCAGGTCATCACAGAGGGGACTGACGGGCCTCTGTCCGCCTACAGCAGGAGGCTTGATTGTTGCCAGAAAGAGGGGTCACAGATTCCAGGGACTCTGCCGCCGCCGCCGCCGCCGCCAGGCCACAGGGCTAGCCAGCCTCTCCGCTGCTGGGCCTCAGAGAGAGGCCAGCAGGGCTGGGCTTGGGCTGACCGGGCCCCTGTGGCCTCGGGCCTGCTCTTCTCTGTCAGTCCTCTGCGCCTATCCTCTGCCTGCCCAGCATGGTTGGGGGGCCACAGAGCTGCTGTGCTGAGAGGTTCGCGTCACCGGCTAACCACCCCAAGACACCCCCAGGCTGGGGGCTCCTCAAGGGCCTGTGGTCTCTCTCCCTCGGCTGTGCTTTCAGATGAAATGTGATGCTGTGAAATTAAGCCACGAGGACAGGCACCCTGCGCCGTGCCCTCCCCATAGCCACAGCCCTGTGCTGGGGCTCGGGGACACACTGTTCCCCAGCATGATGCCACCCCCCAGCACTAGTTGCCTTTGTCAGGTGCCCTCCTCATCTCCCAGAGGAAAGAGTCACCAGCTCAGCTAAGGAAGACAGGGTGGGCGGGCCACAGGGAATGCGCCCACAGGATCTCTCCTAACACTCAGGCCCTGAGACTGCAGCCACCAAGGCCAGGGCCACTGGCCATGGGCCACAGCTCCACACATGCCACACAGGTGTGCACATATGTCCAATAAACACAGCAACTGCACTAATGTGCACACACACACACACACACACACTGCGCACTCTGCATCTGCACATACACCACACCCAACCACGCGCTGTATACACATGCGCTGTCTGTGGGGCATGTGGTCTAGGCCTGAGGAGGCTGGCTCTCTCCAAGAGAATCTGAACACTGGTTCTGGGACCAACCAAGCCCAGCCCACACCAGGCAGCACACTTCCTCTTCCTCCTCCAGCACCCCAGGAGTCAGCAGAGCCCGCTGCCCTGTCTTCAGCTTCTGTATCCTCCGGCAGAGTCAGCCACCCAGAGGGCCCCTCCTACAGGACTCTGTGACCACTCTGTGGGTGGCAGTGACCTGGAGCTGCAGGGGTCCGAGGTCCTGGTTGGTGCAGCACGTGCACGATGTTGTCACTCACAGTGACAACAAGGCTTCCAGTCCCCTCCTAGTCCTGAGCTGCCCAGGGTGACAGAGCCTTCAGGGCCCAGGGCGATGCCGGTTCTCACAGCTGCTCCCAGGCTGCACCACTCAGGGTTGTATGGTTGCTAGGAGGTTTCCATGGCAACTAATAGGGGCTGAGGGAAGCCTGGCAGCTGAGTGCAGCCCCCTCCCTCCAGCCACAACTAGGCTCTACTGGCAGCACCCCTCAGGACCAGGGCCACCCACACAGGATCCCCAAAGACCCCTCCAGAAAGCCAGTGAGCTGGGGACGCAGGACCTGAGCAAGTGGGCGGAGGATGAGCAGGCAGAAGAGGCACCGAGCAGCAGAAAGGACAGGAGGACAGCTGCGGGGTTCACACACTGCGTTCCGGGGGACCACAGGGGAGGACGCCGTGGCTGGAGGAGGAGCTCAGCCTGACCGCAGGCAGAGCGCCTTGGTTGGTCACTGGGTGTCCAGCTGGGCTTGGCCTGGCCCCTGCTACCCTGAGCACTCACCACCAGCCACGCACTCCAACCTCCTCTGTCAGAGATGTAAAGACACGCAGGCCTAGAGAGGCCAAGTGTCTTGGCCTGTGTCACCCAGCACAATAGGGACCCTAAGTGTGCAGAAGAAAGGGGTGCTGGCAAGGCAGCTGAAAATGGAACCAGGGGACGGGGGAGTACACATTCTGGAGACACGCTGAGGTCAACAGAGATGTGGACGGTCTCGCAGCTAAATGCCTGGCTGCTACCGGAAGTGGCTGAGAGCAGCGCCTGCACTCTGTGTGCTGGGGCTCCCCGGTGACCCCACACAGTGCCTCTTTACTTCTCAAAGCAGCCCCTGAAGTGCAGGGAGGAAAGCTGTTCCTGTCCTGGGCAGGGAATCAGAGGCCCAGAAAGGCCCAGGAAACAAGCTCGGGTCACCCAGGCCCTTAGCAGAGGCAGCAGCCCAGATCCCAGGGACCTGGGTGCCCCAACTCCACACCCAGCCCAGGCCATCCAGACTGCAAGGGGTTGCGCCTGGTGCCACCCCTGCCGAGAGACGCTTGTCTGTTACCAGTGCTGGTGGGGGACACGGCATGAGTTCCCATATTTGGGAGACAGGGCAACTGAGACCAGACAGGGCCATAGCTCAAGAGTCAGCGGGCAAGCCCGGAACAGACCTCAGGGCCCCCACCCCACAGCTCTGCCCCCAGGAGGAGGAGGGCACCAATCAGCAAGGCCCCCGGCACTGTCCCTAACATGGGCTGTGGGGTGGAGTTCAGTCTGGCTGATGCTGCTGCCTCTGAGGAGGCCCTGTTGCCATGGTGACCCCCGTTACCTGGCAACTGAGCAGCATGGTACCGGGCACCTGCTGTCTCTCCTCCAGAGCCAGTGATGGGCTCCAGGGACCGACCCATGTCTGAAAGCCCTCATGTCCCACAAGGGGTGCCTGCAAGGACAGGCCAGGCAGGCCTGAGTTCAAGGGGATGTGGCGGAACCCCCAAGCCCTGTGCATTCGAAGTAGACCATTGGATTTTTCAAAACTAAGAACAAGTGGATGGACTCCAGGATTTAAGGAAATTAACGCCGTAACAAATGTATTTCAGATAACAAAAGCGTGGAGGTGACGCACTCCGGCCTGTCCTGCAGCCTCTCTGGTCCTCTCACATGGGGTGCATCAGAGATGAGGGGGAGATGTCGAGGACAATGGGGTGCTGGCTGTGGCGATGCCGGTCACTCACCAGGTTGCCACTGAGGGCCCTCCATGCCGGCTGTCCCAGAGTAGAACTCGTGGGCAGTGCCTATGGGAGCACTGGGCCCTGGCATCAAAGACGGAGCTCCAGGGGAAAGGGGGCACTTGCCCAGGGTGGGGTGTAGGAAAGAGCAGCCCCTCAGCTGGGAGTCTGGGGGGGCTTCCTGAGGAGGCTTCAGCTCAGATTAGAGACCAGAGGGGTTAAGGAGCGGAGACAACTGGAGGGGTACAGATGTGAAGGTGTGCGGAGCCCACCATCGGCAAAAGACCTCGCTGATGGGCCTTTGGGTACGGGGTGCGCCAGGGCAGAGACACGAAGGGAGGGCAGCGGACGGAGAGAGCAGCTCAAGGCTGGAGGAAGGAAAGAGCGGTCGGCCCAGGCACGGCAGGTCGGAGTGAGAGTCAGGGCACCTACCTCGAGGTGCCAGGGTTCGGCCAACTGCAGAGAGGGCAAAGCTCAGAGCCAGGGCCAGCCGAGCAGGGTAGGGTAGGTGGGACGGGCTGGTGTAGGAGCCCCTCTCCTCCCCGCAGGCCCAGCGGTGCAGCCAGCCCTGCCCAGCTGCCCCAAACCTGGCATCCGAGCTGGCTGCTCTGGGCAGGGCAACAGTGCCCCCTGCTGGCCCAGTGCTGTCGTGGGGAACAAAGTAGCCCGGAATCGCGAAAGGGGAGGGACAGAGCAGCTCTCCTGTAAAGGGAGGACAGCGCTGCTGTTTGTGCTGGTGTCCGCGACACTGCCCCCACCACACACACACACACACGCACGCACGCAGTACTGGGATTGAACCCAGGGCCTCCCCGCAGAGCTACGTCCCCGCCCCTTTTTATTCTTTGTTTTCAGACAGGGACCCCCTAACGCACCAACTTGCCAGGACTGGGCTCCAGCGCACAACCCTCCTCGCCTCCCCAGGCTGCATGGCTACTCTTAATCACGTTACTCTGGGACAAGCTAGGCCTGGGCTTTTCAGGTGTGCTAGGTGCTCCTGGACAGAGGAAGAGGCGGCCGTTCCCCCGCGGCCCCTTCCCCTCCCAGCCTCAGTTTCCTCATTGGTAAAGTGGGCTTTGCCACAGGGTGGGGCACAGCGGGGCTGGGCAAGGCTCTGGGAATCCCAGACCTCCGTCATCCGGGTCCAGCTCACACCCGACTCCGAGCATCCGCTGAGTGTGGGACGCAGCACTGTGACCAGGGCCGGCCCTCAGCTCCAGCTCCAGGAGACGCTGTCACATCCGCAGGGACAGTTGACCCCAGCTTCTCTTCTGGGAAGGCTCCCTGACCCAGGGCCCTCACCCCATTTCCCCCATGCACCCAGCATGACCAGGAAGGCACAGGACCTGAGGGCACAGGTGTGGCTCTTCTAGTACTGCCCCTGTGCGGCTCTGCCCCCTAGACCTGGTCTGCATGGCACCCCTGAGGCCCCTTTCAGAGTGACTGGTCACCTCTCAGTCCGGGCCCTGTGGCCCAAGATGGGATCCGTGGTGCACTGGCGCCACCTAGTGGTTGATGGGAAGAAAGTGGCACATTCCCCTCGGAGCGGTAGCGAGACACGCCCCCCGCCCCCGTGGGTGAAACAAGCAGCTCACTTCTCCCTTCTCCAGGTGAACTCCAAGTAACAGCTACAACTGCTCCCCCTGAGGACAGAAGGACAGGGGAGTAAATCACACTGCTAGTGACCAGCAGAGCTCCCCAGAGTCCCCAAAGCTAAGCTCCACCTGGACCACATGTCAGCCATACCTGATTGAGTCAAGGGGCCACAGGAAGGCATCTCCACCGTGATGCTGTCCAGGGGCCCAGCCGCTTCTCCGCCAGGACCCACCCCTTCCGTGTGGGCAGACCATGGACAGAGACTTCCTCTGTCACCAGGGAAGTGGCCATAGAAAAGCCACCTAAACAGCAACCTGTCCCATGAATGGGGTAAGTCAGGCTCCAGACCTCCATGTTGGGGGCCTCCTCAGGCCCTGTGCGGTAACACTGAGTGTCTTGGCCAGGTGCGGTGGTGCACACCTGCAATCTCAGTGCTCAGGAGGCTGAGGCAGGGGGATCCGTGCAGGTCTGAGGCTAGCCCAGGCTGCACAGTGAGACCCTGTTGCAAAACAACAACATTTAAAATAGACTCTGGGAAGGAGAAGCCATGGGAGGCTTTCATAAGGCTTAGAGCTGGATGGCTTGAGACACCCTTAGCATGGAGGCTGGGGGCAGACTGGGGAAAGACCATGGACAGCAGAGCCTACCCACGGGGCTTGGGTGCAGCCTAGAGGGCACAGTGGGCAGTGTACTGGGGAGCACTGGGGTGTGGCCTCTGCCTGCTTCTGTCTCTCCCACCTTAGGGACCTGGCTGGCCACCCCTGTGTCCACCACCCAATTGGGACCTCCTGAGAAGGCTTCTGATGCAGGACAGGGATGGTGGATGGTATGTATAGGGTGGAAGGACAGATGATAGACGGTGGGTGGGTGGGTGCATGTGTAGCTGGGTAAGTGGATGGGTGTGTGGGTGGGTTGATAGGGAGTGGATTGGGGGTGGGTAGTTGGGGGTGGATGGATGAATGGATGGGTGGGTGGGTGGTAGATAGGAGGTGCATGGATGGATGGATGGATGGATGGATGATTGGTGGTTGGACGGATAGATACATGGATACTGGGTAGAGGGTGGCTGGATGGTGCAGATTGGGTAGGTGGATAGTGGATGATGGACATTAGATGGTGGATAGATGGGAAGTAGATGGAAGGACAGATGGACAGAGGATGGAGCGGTGGGTGATAGACAGATGGACTGTGGAGGGTGGGCAGGTTAGTGAATGACTAGATCCATGGAGTCTCAGCGGCCTATAAATTCACTTGGCACCCCTACTTGGGGTGGGCAAGGCCACCCCCCACACCAGGGTCCCCTCTTGCCCTGCTGACCCTGGGCTCCGGCCTGTCCATGCCTGGAGAGGAGGTGGTCAGGCAGAAGAGGCGAAGCCAGCGCTGCTCTTTGGCCTGGATTGCACAACCAGCCAAGCTCCCTCTCTCGGCCCACAGGCAAGCATGGGGCCCAGGGCCCACAGGGCTCCTTGGAGTGGACTGGCCAGCCCTGCCCTCGGCCAAGTGCACCAAGGTCTCCACCTGGTAGTGGGATGAAGGAGGGCCAGGCCCGGGCTCTCTGCTGAGCAGTGGAGGCTGAGGACACAGAGACACAGCAGAAGGCAGGCAGACAGGCTAGAGAGGCTGGCGGGACCCCTTGGGACACACCCGGCTGCATGGGGGTGCACGGCACAGGCACGCCAGGCTGCCTTGACCCCCCACCCTGTCTGAGGCAGTCCAGACATGGTCTACTGTACCTACATCACAGAAAGGTAAACTGAGGACCCACAAATGGAGGGGCCCTCTCTGATTCCCTTAACCAGGACTCCCACTCACTCCTCTACAAAAAACGCTGGTCCTAATCGGGCATTGTGGTGCACACCCGCAAGCTCAGCCCTAGAGAGGCTGAGACACGAGGAGCAACATGAGTTCGAGGCTAGCCTGAACTAATGAGACGCCATCAAAGAAAGAAAGAGAGTGAGGGTGAGAGGGGAGGGAGAGGAAGGAAGAAAGAGGGAAAGAGAGAAGGAAGAAAGGGAGGGGGCGAGGGAGGGAGAGAAGGAAGGAGACCAGGGCTTCTTCATGGGGACCCTCACAGTACCGCCACCTCCTGGGCTCACCTGTCAAGCTCCAAGCATGTCTCCCACTGTCACGTGCACACATCCTGAGATTTCCTGTGCCCTCCCAGTAAGGAGCAAGGCTTGGCACCCAGGGTGTCTCTGCACAGCCGGGTGACACGAGTGTCGTCCCTTCCATCTGAGGAGGCCACACAACTGGTGTTCCTGTTATTCCCAGAGGGTATGGCTGTGAACCTGGACCCCAGGGCAGCGCAGCCCAGATCCAGGCCTGACAGCACAAGTCAGGCAGCCTGGGGCAGTGGCAGCATCTAAGCATGGGGTGAGCACACTGCTCCTCCATTGGAGTGGTCTCGGTGGAGCCACAGGGCCTCGGTCCCTGCGCGGGGCTGGCAGGAGGCGGAGATGCTTTCGAGGGTGGCCAGGCACTTCCCACGGCACTAACCCCTCCAGCCACATGGCCCCGCAACCCCAGGCCTTGTGTCCACCCCCAGAGCTAAGCTCAGGGCCACACACAGCCCTCACACAGGTGTTCGCAGCTGCTTCGCTGTCAATTGCCAGAATTTGTGATTGACCTTGGAACTTTGAAAAGGTCCTTGGGTGGGGAGGATGGGTAAACTGTGGCACCCAGACCCTGCGAGGCTACCCAGGGCTGTGAACAAATGAGCCTGCAAGATACAAAGAGGTGCAGAGGGACTCTGGATGCCTGGGACGAAGTGCCGGAAGCCGATCTGAAAAGTCCAGCTCTGGGACTTTGTAGAAAAGACCAACATCGGCCACGGTGAGATGAATGGAGGGCTGGGGATGTATAGTTCAGTGGCATAAGCACCTGCCTGGCAAGCGCAAGGTCCTGAGTTCAATCTCCAGAGAGTCCCAGAGGAGGATGCCGGGAAGCACAGGGGCTGTGAGGGAAGCAGGCACAGTGCTGCCATGACAACAGGCCATCCTGTCATCACACCATCCAGCAGGCTTTGGATGACAGTGATGGGTCAGTGGAGGTCCACCCACTGTACCATCCGCTGCCCCACTGGAGAGGAGCTGGGGTACCAGGGTAGAGAAATAATAAAGTCCTTCTAAATGAAGTAAAGCCAGGAGGGGGACAGTGCACACCTGTAGTCGGGAGGCTGAGGCAGGAGGATTTCTGTGAGTTCTACGCCTGCCTCAGCTACAAAGTGAGTTCAAGGCCAACCTGCACAGTGAAACCCTGCCTCCAAAAACTAAAGAAAGAAAAATGGATGAGGACCGGAAGGCATGCCCGAGGGGACAGCTTTGCCAAGATGAAGGTTCTGTTATTTCATGCTTCCACGGGACCAGGGTTTATGAGCAGGGCCGGAGTAGCTATGACGCCAACACATTCTGCCCTGTGTTCCAGCAACTTCCAGAGCCCCAGTGTCAGGCTGAGTCTGAACTGGGGTCACCAAGAGGAAGGGACAGACAGAAGCCAGGAAGGAGGCATCGAATGGAGGGGAGCCCCACGGGCCTGGGTCCACAGGAGGCAGGGAGTGGTTCACAGAGCGGGGGTGGGGAGCAGAAGGATCTACTGGGTCCCGTCTGGGGACAGACTAGACATTTGGAACTTGACACTTTGGAAAGCTAAAAAGAATGGAAGGGCTCCCACAATGTCACGTTGTCATAGCCCATAGAAGGCTGTCCACGGTGACGGCACGTGTGGCGTTTGGACCTTTCCCTAATCCCCTCGCGTTGGGGATCATCCTCGAGGTTGTCGCGTGTGCTGTTTTGAGTGTCCACGGGTTTTCTTCTATAATTTTAAAGCGATTGCACAGGTATTTCCTATGTCTTTAAAAACACATCATCCTAATTTGAACGCACCCAACGCGCTCCAGAGAGAGGGTGCCTGCTCCGGTTGGGGGTGGCGCAATCTCGCTGGGTGTGCATAGCTCCTGCCCCTGTAAACTCTGCTCTGGAATGCAGCGGGAGCGTTTCCTGAATTCCAGCAGCCTCTGTGTGGGGCTCAGAAGTGAGGTCCGTGAGTCAGCTCCCTTCCTGTGCGTGTCCTCCAGAAGGTGCAGACCTCACACTCCCCCTTGGGCAGCGAGGGCGAGGTTTTAGAGCTTTCCGTGATAGCAAACCCACCCCACCCCCACCCCCATAGCTCCAGTGCCATCAATCTGCCACCACCACTCTGAGGGCCTCCTGCCCCCAGGGGTCCTGCGGGCCCTGCGTCACCCAGGAATCCCTGCCATTTCCGGGACCGCCCCTTCCAGTCTGGCCAAGGCTGGTGTGCCCGGTGAGGGACCTATCTACCTGAGGAATTAGACCTGGATCCAAACCCAGCCCAGGGCCAGGCCTAGGACAGTGGCTCTGCACTGTACATGGGGACACAAGGAGATGCGTAGGGTGCCGGGTAAAGTGGCTGCCCTTGGTAAGGGCTCCGGCATTCTCATCCCTCGCAGCCCACACCATCAGCCCGGGGGATGCGAGGTCCCCAGGGCCAGGATGCTCAGCCTCTTCCCAGAAAGACAGGAGATCAAAGGCCCTGGGCTTCTGGGCTGCATTAACAACTTGTTTCTTGCCCTATGTGCAGCAGAAGTTTCCATTTAAGCCGGGAAACCTTTTTCAAATTAGACGTCCCCTCCAACAGCTGTGCGGTTTGGAGCCTCTGCAACTGAGGGACCTGGGGTTTGTCAAGACCCACGTGTGTCAGCCAGGGCCCCACCAGGGACACACGGGTCTGCTTCCAGATGGACAGGAAGTGGCTCGAGGGGAGGGTGGATGGCGGGGACGTGGACACCCGCAGGCCCGGGAGCATGGCCAGCCTGGCCAGGAAACACACGCTGGAGCTCCACACACTCTGCTGTCCTCAAGCTGAGCCTGGCTCGGAGACCAAATCTATCCCGGGAAAGTCCCCTTGCCAAGCTTCTGTCAGGCTCCTGGGGGGACATGGCACCCGAAATGTGTCATTACACCAGCACTGCTGTGGAAACATTTCCTGAGCTCCTCTGGGTCACAGGCTGCACTGGGAGACCCTTGTGTTATAAAAACCCAAAAAGCTGGGGCGAACTGGCCCCCAGTGGAGGCAAACAGAAACTCAGAGAGGGGGTACTGGGGCCGCCCTGGCTCACGCAGAACCAGCAGCAGGAGGGGCGAGGCCAGCTGCTCAGGCTCCTGAGCTGGGAGGCCTGCAAGGAGACTGGAAGTTCCCTCTGGCTGCAGACAAAGCCCTTTGAGCCTGGGGAGGGGGGAGGGGGGAGGGGGAGGTGGGCAGCGGGAAACACAGTCACAACACCTGTCCTGGGGCCGGGAGGGCCAGGTCCGGGGGCAGCCAAACAGGATGCAGCTGTAGGGAACAGGAGGAAGTAGGGGTGGCGGTCCACTCCAGGGTCTGCTGGGTCCTCTTGAGGAGCGGTCCTGTGGACACCTGCCCCCAGGAGGAGAGACCAGGCATGGTTCCAGACAGGAAGTACTTCCCAGGGACAGGAACAGCTCCACCCAGCTGGCTACGGCGCAGAGGGTGACCAGCATCAGGTGGCCGCTAACAGCAAGGCCAGGTCCCTGCCCTCGGGGTTCTCACTGGTTGGCTCTGAGCCTACTTCACAGACCGCTCCACCAGGGGCCCTGAGGAGCCGGCAGCTGCAGCCTCCCAGGCCAGAGAAGTTCCTGGGGTTGGGTGTGCCACAGCCAGCCCCGGGGGACTTCTAGAGAAAAGGTGGTGACAGGGGGTGACACCCCACCACAAGAACACCAGGGCCAGCTGTTAAAGAAGACGCAGCCCGGAGTGGCAGGGTTTCTTTCCTGACCGCTTCTGTGCATGGTGGATCCACCTTCCTGCCCAGGTCCTGTCCCAGCTGGGGCACCAAGGTCGTGGGGAACACAGCCCTGAGGTCAACAGAGCAACTGAGGCAGGAGAAAAAGAGACACACAGTGCATGGAAAAGAGCTTCCTGCAGCACAGACTCCACGACAAGAGCTCAGGGATGGCTGCAAGTAGCGAGCGCACCATCTCCAGGAGTAATCAAGGTGATCTTGGATGCTCAGGAAGGAATCCTAGGGGCTGAGAAGGTGAATTCCGAGGCCCCTCAGTGCACAGGGCTCACAGCCACCAAGGCTCCAAACACCAGAGGCAGGAGCCCTAGGGTCCTGCTGGACTCTGGGCAGTAGCAGAGAAGGCTGGGCACCCACCGTAAACAGGGTACTGGGTGGGCAGGAGCTTCCCCCCTCTTATCTCGGGTCATCTCTAGGCCTCATCAAGCGTGAAGTCTGTCCCTGCTGAACAGGTGAAGGGAAACAGGACCAGAGAGGCACAGGACTTGGTCAAAATCGCACAGCTCACCCGGGTAGAACCAGAGCTGGCTGACCCAAAGTCTCGGAGGACCCCCACAACAGTCACCAAGTGATGGAGGTATCTTCTGTGGGATTGTGTTTATTGGGTTAGTTGGTTGGTTGATCGGTTGTGCTTTTGTCTTTTGGTTTACTTTGGTTTTATGAGACAGTTTCACTGTATTCCAGCCTGGCCTTGAACTCAGTATGGTTGGCTTCCAAAACACAGCGATCCTCCTGCCTCAGCCTCCTAAGTACTGGGATCACAGGCTTGTGCCACCAAACTGTGATTAGGAGAGATTTCTTTGCAAGCCCCTGCCACCTGCCAGGCCCTGGTCCACATGCTAGGTCACAGGAGAACCAAAGAGATGCGCTCTCTGCCCTGCGGCCTGCAGCCGGTCCTGTGTGGGTGTTGCGCCCTGCGGCCTGTGCCCAGTCCCATGCTTTCCTGTACCTAATCACTTCTGCATGGCCCAGCCTGCTCCATGCAGTGCCTCTTGTTTCTCGAGCTCTGACACCGAGCACTCTCTTCTCCTCAGGTGGAGAGCTTCGGATGGCACCCACTGGAGCCCTGGGGCCCGAGGGGCTCACGGGGCTCTGAGGTGCCTTCGTGTAGCATAACAGATGTTCCTAGGATGATTCGCACTGCCGTTCCTCTGGGCATCCGTGCTGTGGGCCACAGCTGGTTCCCACGGGAACGGGGCAGCTGGCTGAGTGCTGGCGTTGCCCCCAGCACCTGTGTAGGCCCATGAAAGCTGGCAGAAGGCAGGAGGCACCGAAGCAGAAACAAAGGACGGCAGGTGACTCCAGGTGGCAGGGGGAGCCAGGGTCTCAGCACGTTGGCTGACTGGTTTCCTGAGGGTAGTGCGCCCAGGGCTTGGTGACAGCTGCAGGCCCAGTGTGTGCAGAGGAGGAGCCGGGACCCAGAGAGCAGAGACCTCTGGTGGCTGTGCCCTTGTCTCTCGAGGAGCACACAGCTCCGTGCCGTCCTGCCGCGAGGGGCTCTCCCTACGCTTTGGTTGGCCTGCAATGCCATCCTCACCCCCTTGGAAAAGAAAGTTTTGCCAAAGCTGATGAGAAAACATAACACTGCTTCCCCAGAGATGCCCAGGATGGACTTCACCCAACACAGCTTGAGAAAAGCATGGCGTGGGTCTCAAAAGACACCCAAGTGGGAAGCCCAGGCCTGGCCCTCCCTCCTCGACAGCTCAGAGCAGCCGAGGTTCGCACAAGCCCGGTGTTGTTTGCCCACCCCATGGTCCTAAACCCCTGTTGGAAAGGGACCAGGTGGGGCTGCCTCGAACCTGTACCCCGGACCAGCATCCACGACAGCGTGGATCCGCAGCACCTGGCCGTGGCCTCCGCAGCGTTCATCCTTCTAAATTCAGGCGTCACACAGCACTCACGTCTATGCACAAGGAGCCCAGGGTGCAGAGGCAGCCTCAGCCACAGCAGGTAGCACAGAGTGGGCAGGAAGAGAGGAGGCGGGGGAGGAGGACGCACCTGGGTCCTTTCAAAGCTGCCCAGGAAGCGGCAGCTCCTTAGCTGATGCTCTGCAAGTTTATGCTTTTCTTTGCCTTTCACAGAGCAATTTTACAACTCCCTAAGCTGTAGAAAAATCTACAACATGGCAAAGACCTCAAGCCAGGGAGCCGCAAAACAAATTTTGCAGGTGGAAGGGTGGCAGATCCCTCCTCCACAGAAGGGGGCTGTGGTGGTCACCTTGATATTCCCGGGTGAACGGAACTAGGGTTGTGCTGGGTGTGGGGGTCTCGCGGAGGGTTGCTGCCGGCAGCAGAAAAGAAGAACGGGAAAAGAAAAGCTGCAGGGAGCTGCTGGCTTTCCTGGCAGAGCTCGCCATGCTGGCCCACCCCGTGGCTGTTCTCATCATCAGAGGCCCGGCGGTCATCGAGGATGGCTGCGGTTCACTCCTCGGATCTGCAGCCCTCACTCTCAGCATCACGTGCTGGCTGCAGAGGGGAAGATGGTTCCCCGCTCAGTCTCCTGGAGCAGCTTGTCACGTTGGCTTCCTGATAGGAACAGCCCGGCTGTTCTCATCCTCAGAGGAGCTCAGGACCTCACTGTCGCTGAGGATGGCTGTGGCACCTTTACAGGAGCTCTGGTGCTTTCCTCGAGCATGGCTTCCTGGTTCCAGTGCATGTCCCTCAGCAGCCAGCACAGATCCTCTGTCCCACTGCCACAGACTTCCTAGCTTCCACCACTGGCTTTGGGCCTGCCCAGTGCAGATCTGTGAGACAGGCCTGCCTGAGACATCGTCAGGGGCTCCAGGTCTTCATCCAGACTCGCGCAGGACCTGACCGTGGGATCCATGGGCCCTCAGCTGGAGTCTTTGGTCTTTAAAGTGTGGACAGATTTCCTGCACTCTCTGTATACGATTCTTTGGGTGATTCATTATAAAATAACCTTATAATTAAGTGTCCTGTACTGAATTATTTCCCCTTGCAAAACCCTAAGCTACAACAGAGGTGGGTTTGCAGCGTTTAGACCTTCGTGTCAGCCCCTGGTTGTTTATACGTGAGAACCTGCTTGCTGGCTTCTCCTGGTAACAAACCAGAGCATCTTCCTGGTCCCCTCAGCTGGTGAATTGGGCAAAGCCTTTGGCACTCACTCCTGCAAATTGGTTTTGTCTTGTTTAGTTTAGTTTTGTTCTCATCTGAATTTGCATGAGAGTCCTGAGTCCACCCTTCTAAAAACCATCTTAACTGGGCGCGGCAGTACGTGCCTGTAATCTCAGCATGCTGGGAGGAGGCAGCAGGAGGGTCACAAGTTTAAACCCAACTTGGGAAAATTTAACTCAGCAGGAGCCTGTCTTGAAATAAAAAGTAAACATTAAGGGCTGGGGATGTAGTTCAGTGTTAAAGTCCTGGGTTTGATTTTCAGTGGAAGGGAGGGAGGGAGGGAGAGAGGGGGAGAGAAGGACAGCGGGTTACAGCAGTAGAATGGGATCTCCACAGGGCAATGGTAGGTAGGACAGTGAGGTTTTCAGGATGGGAACAAGGAAACAAAGCAGGAGGGGAGCGCCTGATTTGGTTAACACAGGCCGGATCAGGTCCTTCTCTGGGGATCAGACGTCTTCCTTACTGTGCCACTCAGGTCCTCTGGCCATGCACACAGTGTGCGATTCACTGTGGGAACAGAGAGGCACCAAGTTGGGATCCGAAAAGCAAGGCCGTAGGGTGGTGGAAGGTGAGGAGGGGCTTGAGCAGGGCAGGACCAGACGGTGCTGTTAGAGCCAAGGGGAAGTCTCTCCTTTCTGTTAGGATGAGGAAGGACCACCCACAGCCATGACAAGACTAAACAGGGCAAGAGTTCAAATCGCCTGCTTCTGTGGGCTATGCAGAGGGTGTTGTTCAGCAGCAGGGACCCACGGAGTTCTGGCCGGGAAGCTAGGTGGAGATGGCAGGCGCCTGGCCTGTGCAGGAGACAGAACCAGAGGCCGCAGGGCGGAGAGAGGCCGGTGCAGCTCCTGGCTCTGGCGTGGGCTGGTGAGTGGCCGAGCCCTGGAGAGTCTCGAGGGCAGTCCAAGGGCTCCACCGGGCACCTACCCCTGAAGCTGGCTGGGGACAAGGGGGCTCTGCAGTGCCACGTGTTTCCACGGTGCTTGGGTTCCAGGAATCTGCTGAGATGAATCTAAAGGTGCACTAAGACCCCCTCCCCCAACACCCAGTGCAAAGTCTTACGAAGTCCTAGCAGCCCAAATGCCACAGATGCAGAGCCAGGGGCAGAGGTCGGGAGGAGAGGAGGAGGAGGAGGAGGACCAGAGCCGGAGCTGCTCAGCCAAGGCTCGGCTGGCCGGAACCTGAGCCTGCGGCCAGCAGCACGTGGGCGACTTCCTCTTCCAGTCACGATAAGAAGTGAACACAAGGAAACCCTGGCTGCCCTGACACGTCCCTGAGCACCGTTCAGTCATCTAGAGCGATGTGACCAGTTAGAGGACACGCAGCAAGCAAGGGGTGATCAGGAGAAAGATGGCCGACAGAAGCAGACCCTGGCGGGACCCAGGCGTCAAAGCCCTTGTGAATCCGTTAAAGTGTGAACACCTCCTCCTAAAAAATGATGCCGTAAGTGATACCGAAATGTCAAAACAGAAACAAAAACTCTTTGAAAAAAAGTAGAAATTGTAGAAGTGCAAAAAAATTTATAGTATCTGAGGTGGAAGATGTAAAGACAGAATGGAAACAGCGAGAGAAAGAAGGGGAGGATTGGAGGAGTTGAGCAGAAACTACTGAAGTGGAAACATGGGAGGAAAGGAGGGTTTTTAAACCTAGGTGACCTAGGAGAAAATGTCGAGCATTCTAACAAATAACTATATCTTAGAAGTACAGAAGACAGAAGATCAGATGGAAAAACTATAGAAACAGTGACCGAAAAACGTTCAAATGTCATTGAACAGAAAGGGAAGTTGAGATGCAAAAGCAGTGCACAAACAGTAACTACAAGCAGACCAGCGTGTACCTGGCTTCACTAAGCTGCTGAAAATCAAAGATAAATTCTTTCTTTCTTTTTTTTTTTTTGGCCGTACCAGGGATTGAACTCAGGACCTTGCATTTGCCAGGCAAGCGCTTATTCTACTGAGCTATCTCCCTGGTCCCAAAGATAATTTCTTCAAGGCAGACAGAGAGAAAACAAAATATCACATGCTAGAGAATAGGAAAGAAAGCAAGTTCTCCTCCTCAGGTAAGCTAGAAGAAAGCAAACATTCTTTTTGTCTTTAAAGTGCTCTACGGGGACCACCCACGCTGAAACCCCCTCCTGTTCCTCTCTCAGACAGGAGCTTTCTTTCCCCCAATAAATCAATTCTGATCATTAAAATAAATAAATAAATAAAGTGCTCTAGGAGTGTAGGAATGGGGCGAGGGTGAGATGTCAGACTGGAAATCTAGACCCAAACAGGTTACTCTTCAAAATAAAGGTAAACCAAAAACATTTCCAACGAAACTCAAGCTGCATTATTCACTGCTCGACCTGAGCTCTCACAACTTCTAGAGGAAGCGGTTCAGGTCCCAGGGAAATGAGTAGAAACTCAGAGGCAGAAGAAAGAATGGAGGATGGTGAAAATAACCATGTGAATAAATACAATAAAAGACTATTTTATTAGTGTCTTTTAAAGGCAATTTCCTACCTAAAAAGTAAAAATATTGTAAAATTTAAGTGTTCAAGGAAGATACATGAATGGGGGAACTCGATTAGACTGTTGAAAGGTTCTGGCCCTTTATATGGACTTGGTATGAGCTATGATCAATTACAGACACACGTTGTCATTTCTACAACTACTAAAAACACTACAATGACAGCACATGCTGCGCCAGCACCACCCCAGGGCAGGCTGAGCCGGCCATAACATAAATAAATAAAGTTTAAAAAAAAACAACACTACAATGAGGAAGAGTGCAGCGGCACCGGGGTGCGGCTCAGTGGTAGAACACACCTAGCATTTCCAAGGCCGGAGGAACCCAGCAGGAGGCTGTTTGCGGATTATTCATTATGGTAATGACAGCAAAGTGATACTAAGGCCAACAAGCCAAGGGTTGGTCCTTTGGCTCTTTGCACAGATTAAAAACAGTTAAAACTCTGGTAAGACTGGCCAAGAAAATAAGCGAAAATATAAATTAACCACACCAGGAAGATGCTGCAGACATTAACTGCTCAGCAAGGGAAGACAGTGAACAATGCCATTCCAATAAATTTTTCAAAAATTTATTTATGTTGTGGCCGGCTCAACCTGCCCTGGGGGGTGCGCCTGGCGCAGCATGTGGTACCGGGGATCAAACCACAGTCCCTGCGGTTGCCTAAGCTTGCCTAAGCAGGTGCTTTAGACCGCTGAGCTATCTCGACAGCCCCAGCTGTTCCAAGAAGACTTACAAAATCTGACACCAGGAAAAGTAGAAAATCTGAGAACTTTGAAGAACATTAAGATTTATAATGAAAAGTCGAGGTGCTGAGACTTCACTGGTGACTTCTGTCAAACATTTATAGAAGAAATATAACCAATCTTGGATGTTCGATCCCCGGGCCTGCCATGCTGGCCCCGCCCCCAGGGCACGCTGAGATGGCCAATTGAGACTGGGTGTGGTGGCTCAGGCCTGTAATCTCAGCTCTTGGGAGGCTGTAAACAGGCAGATCACTACGAGTTCAATCTAGTAGTGAGACCTTGAACACCCTGCAGAAAGTGGAAAGAGGAAAGGAGCGCAGCTCAACTTGTCTTGATAGACTAGAGTCACTCTAATACCAAACATGGCAACAAAGGAAGGAGGGAAGAAGGGAGGGGGAGAGAGAGAGAGAGAGAGAGAGAGAGAGAGAGAGAGAGAGAGAGAGAGGATTATAGTCTAGCATCCCTTGTGAACATAACTGCAAATATCCTCAGCCTAATTTTAGCATGTGGACCCATGCAGTATATACAAAGGGTAATGGGTTTCACTAAATAGGCTTTTCCCCAGAAACACAAGGTGGTGTCATGCAAGTTTAGTTACATGAAAAAAAGAAGTTTGGTTGCATGTTCCACGTGATTCATTTCATTAAGTGAATAAGGAGTTTTTGAAAACATGATTTCAGCAGACACACACAAAAGAAATGTTTTTACTTTTTCAGCAAACCAAGAATAGAAGGAAATCTCACGAGGTGGTCAGGAGACCCTCGGTGATTTCCACTGACATCACAGTGGACAGAGAGAACCTGAAGGATATTCCCAGAGAATGAGAACAGGATGTGGGTGTCCACAGTCCCCTCTTCCACTTGGCCTCATCTCAGAGGTCCTCCCAGAGTCTTGGTGCTCACAAATAATTGTCCATGTAGAAAACCCAAAGGGTCCAGATGTGGTGTGGCATGCCTGTAATCCCAGCACTTGGGAAGATGAGGCAGAAGGACCGCTGTGAGTTCAAAGCTAGCCTGAACTGCACAGTAAAATCCTGTCATACACACACAGAAACAAGAAACTCGAAAGGCTCTATGAAGCACCTCATAGCCCTGGCTCCAAGAAGGGAGAATGGAAGTGGGGTATCCAGACAGATGGGGTGTTTCAGGCCCCTGCACCCAGAAATGGTGATGGTGTCCAGCTACTGTAAGGCCCTGTGCAGGAAGACAGTGACCAGAGACACTGCTGGCGTGAATCTTGGGCTGCCGGCCGCACTAATACCCACCCCCTGGCATGGGTGGATGGCCGAGCTCGGGGGTCGACAGCCAGCTCTCAGGGTGCCAACGGTGTGGGATGGGGCTGTCTACAAAGGAAAGGCTTCACCCCGACTCCTTTCCTCCCCACGTGATCCCGTGGGCCGGGGAGACAGTGCCAGCCAGTGCTATTCCCACTCAGAGGGCTGGGTGAGTGGCTTCCAGGCAGGGGCTCAGGAAGCTGATCTGGGTCCTGCCCAGCTCTCCCCTCGCAGCTCTGCTGCCTGGGCACAGTGCCTGGACCTGAATCCCAGATCCTAGACCCAGGAGCACCAAGGAGGACCAGCTGCTCGAGATGGACAGCTGCGGCCTACAGAAGGAGCCCTGTTCTAGAAGTCCAAACCCGGGGTCTGCCCCTTGAAGAGGGGAGCAAGGGGGCTTCACCTCCAACCCCTAGGCTTCTAGCAGTACACTCTCATCATACCAGCAGTGGAACTGTCTTCTAAAGCAGGCGTAGTGGAGCAGCCCTGAAATCCCAGCACCTGGGAGGCTGAGGCAAGAGGATCACTGTGAGTTGGAGGCCAGCGCAGGCTACACAGTGAGCCCAAAGCCAGCCTGAACGGCAGTGAGACCGAGTCTCCAAAAACAAACAAAATTGGTTTCTGGGTCTGGCTCTCGACATCTGGCAGCTCCCCAAAGGAGCCCTGACCCCGTCTGTAGCTCACCTGCACTCAGACTCCCTGGAGCCCAAGAGTGTGTGGTCAGCACTCCTGGAACTGCACCCAAACCTCCATTCCCTGCATCCACTGGGCCCATGGGTGGAGCTGGCACTGGGGACAACAGGACACCAGGGGTGCAGCAGGGGTGCAGCCGGGGTGCAGCCGGGTCACAGGGAACAGCCGCAGCAAGCTGGTCAGCGACAGCTGGCCTACCTCAGAGTCCTCCCCAGCTCTTCCCACCCCATCTGGGGGTCTGAGGGAGGGGGCACCACACAGTGGCCTAAGCCTCACCTTAGAGATGGCCAGGAGTGGAGACAGCCAGCAGATGGAGAGGGTCAGGGTCACCGGGGCCCCCAGAGAAGGGTCAGGGCCCAGATCTGTCCTCAGCAGGTGGTGTGCAAAGCAGCTGTGAATAGATCCTTGTGTGGGGTGCAGTCCAGGGCCAGGCAAGGCTGAGGCTGGGAAGGGGGTACCCTGTGGCCGGGGCTGTGTTCACATCATTGTCTGTGTGAGGCAGTGTCCTAGAGGGAGCTTGTACCACCTCGAGCCCCACCCATGGGCCCTCGACCCATTTGAGTCCCAAACCCAATTGACTAAGACAACTCAGAGCCCAGGCATGGCTGTTTAAATAGGAAGGGTCCCTGGGTATAGGGGAGACTACGAAATACCACCTGCCCGCTGCACTCAGGACCCAGAGGGCCAAGCTCTCCTGGGCCTCTGGAGCTCTGATGGGCTCAGAATAAGGCCCAGGGCAGAAGGGCAGGAGCCATCAGGAGCCAGGAGGCCTGAGGACAGACCCCTCCTAAGGTGCAAGGTGGGGTTGGGCTACAAGAAAAAGCCTCCTGATGAAAACGGTCAGGATGGGGTACATGAAACAGCACCCCTGAGCGGATAGCCACAAGGCAGTGTCCCAGCCCAGGTTGCCAGGTTTGGGAGCAGAGTGTGGGGTCCTCAGACCTGGCTGGGGTCCAGGCCCCTTGCAGGTCCCACAGGCGACTCTCTGTGCCTGAAAGAGCCCGAAGAGCCGAGACTGGAGACCTGCAGGTCACACTCCTGTGCCAAGCCCCTCCCTCTAGACACATGGGAGGATCCCCAAGGCCCCTGAGCTTCTGCAGTGCCCACCTCTGCACAACAAGACTTTTGGGGAACTCTGGTTATGTTTTATTTGAAATAGGGTCTTACTATGTAGTTCAAGCTGGGCTTGAGCTCATTTGCAGCTCAAGCTGGCCTGCAACAATCCTCCTGCCTCAGCCTCCTGGGGACTGGGATTACAGACCTGTGCCACCACACCCGGTTGGGCGGTCATGCTTTAGAAAGAAACAGTGACACCAGGGCACCCAGCTAAAAGCAGACTCTGCCTTCCAGGACTTCCTATTAAAATTATAGTTCAACTGTGTGCAGAATATGTTCATAATAATTTAGCCCCTGCCCCGCCCCACCCCAGGCAAGGAAGGGTAACGAACACCATGGCATCCTGTTGTCTCCCAGGCAGAAGCTCTGGATGGGAGGCCAGGGACCTTGGACTCCCCTGTAGGGAACAGCACTGCCAACAGGTCTGGTGGCCATGGGGTCTCCCGTCCAGGGACCTGAGTGAGATCTGTCACCCCTGCCGCCTCCTGGG